>JADRCH010000634.1:0-36942 GCA_019843965.1 Rhynchomys soricoides | reverse complement strand
GGCTATTCAGACCTACAATCCCAGGACTGGGGCATGAAGACAGGTGGATCCCAGAGACTCACCCAGTGACCAACCTGTCTTCACAAGCTTTTAGTCAGTGTGAGAGCATGACTTAAATGAATAAGGTAGAGATAAGTGGAGGAAGATTCCAAACATCATATCCTGGCCTGTGCATGCACACACAGGGGCACATGCACTCAACCATACATGGAACACACACACACACACACTCACATGCACACACGTGCACATGCACATGCACATGCATGCATACCACAAAATAAAAACACCAGGAAACATGCACGTGGAAAGAGTAAATGGATCAAACTGTTTAATTGTCTTTGCTACGAGTCAGGGAAAGTCAGGCTATTGAGTTGGCGTGTAAAGTCTTCTCTGGGCCCTGTTTGTTGCTATTACTAAGGGCAAATGCCTTCCAACATACCTGATTCACAACCCAATCATTGTATATACCACCCAGATCCTGATGCTTCTGGGATGTGAAAACACATAAGAGACCAACTCAACTTCTGGAGAAACAGAACTCATGTGTGGATGCAGCATCCTCTTTCACTGTGTAACTCAGCTACCTGGAGTGCCTATTTTGCCCCTGCTTAGGCACAGTCACAGGGCACTTCTCGCAGGTTATTGTGAATGGTCATATGATCTTCTTCATAGAGGGGTTGGCTCATAGTAAGTTTCCATTATTCATTAGCTTCCAAAGCCAGTTGCTTCTTTCCTTTTTTAAAAAAATTAACATTATTTGTTCTGTGTCAAATTTCTCTGACCTAAGTTATAATTTCATGAACTATGAAAAATAAGAGATCAATCAAATTCTGCTATTTATTATTTCCTGTTGTTTAACACAGAGATTTTTCTCTTACAGAAAAGTAGCAAATATCTGCTGGTTGTTGAAATGCCTGCCTTAAAAGTTACTTGTGGGTGGGTTGGAGGCTCATGCTGCTTTCTCCTGTCAACTGGAGAAGGATTGCTCCATGAATTTAGGCCTGTAAATATGGAATTTAGTTTTTATTTCTTTAAGCAAAATTAATAAGGATATAATTTTGCAGGTAGGTGTTGATTATTAGTTTTATATCTATTACTATAAATGTGAAGTCTCTAGGACCTTAGTCATTTAGAACATGGAGAGAAAAATAGTCAGAAATGTGCCAAAGAAAATATATGAGAAGTAATTGAGATTTTTATAATTTCGAGGGAAGTTACTATTGTAAGCTAAGATAGATAGAGCTTGGGGGGGGTGACTTCAAGAAGCAATATAGTCCACAAAACACACAACACAAATGATTCAGGTTGCTTTACACAACCACTGGTGTAAGCTACTTTGTAGCATAACAAACATAGTTACCAGAATAGTATCAAGCCCAACAAACCAACTTGAGCCTACTTTGCTGACTCAAATAATTTTGTAAAGATTGATTTGATAAAAACCTAGCATTTTTGATGACATGCAGTTTAGTTGGTTAGTTTTATATGAAATTATTTAAATGTGAATGGATGGGTTTTATTGGATTAATGCATGTTAAAACAGTGGCTTCATAAAGTAAACCATCCAATTAGCTGTTTTATATCATAACCTTCAAACACCTAAGGCTTTAGTCTCATTTTTGCTTGGTTATGGATGGGATGCATTCTATCAAGGGAGTGTGTAGGCTGTTAGTTCTTCACACTGAAGCAACTGTAAAGGAGGCCACCACTGTTAACAAGGGGGCTCATAACATATAATTCTCTCCCTTAGGATGTGAGAGCCTCCCAGCAGAATATGTATTTCTGGGATCTGGAGTGAGGACCAGCCCTGTGTGTATTCAAACCCTGTTCCTTCTTGCAAAGATTGTACACCTGAAGAAGTCCCTCCAAGTCCCTCTGGAAGATAGACATAATTCTTCAAATTTTCCTGTAGGCATACTAAAAGATGGACATTTGCCATAGAACTGGCCACACTATGTTGCCATAATGATGAACACAGGGAGGCTTGCTTAAGTTTGACTTCCCCGTATGAAGGCTGTTAAGCCCAAACATAGATTATTAATTTATCTGTACAATTACTAATCTATCTAATGGCTTTTAAGTATCGAATCATTTGATTTTTTTTAAGTTGGTCTTTGTATGTGCATGTTGCAAAATGCTTTTCAAACTCTCTTATAAAATATGGCTGATGTCCAGTGATGGTATCATCTATGCTTTGGATGATGTTCCTGAACTCTGAAGTTAACTAAATTTGTTGCTGTTGGAGTCTCATGGTGGTTAAAACACTAATGTAAGATGTTTCCACAGAGTACATTGCCCATTTGTAACATGGTCCTAGGCAGCAAGCATCAAGTCCTAAAGCCTTAATTTCTCTTCAGTTGCCCTCTATATCCCATATGTTCTGTATAATAAAACAATACAAACATTTCCACTAAGAGTAGCTCCACTCTACCAATCAGCATCAGCCTCTTCAATTGTCCTCTTCCCTGGGCTGCTGTGATAGCTTCCCAGATGGCTGGCTTTCTTCTACCTTCTTCTCACAAAACCAATTCTACATTATATCAAAGAGCTTACACTGAACCTTGTGAATTAACCATCTGGATTGCTCTACTGGAAACCTTTCACGGCCATCTTATCTTGTTTAGGAAGAAAGCTAGAGTCCAGATTCTGTTATAATGTTGTCTTTGCTATGACTACTTTCTATATCTTTCCCTTGTTCTTTGCCCTCTTCTTTTAGCCAGAGTACCACAGCACAGTAGGTTTATTTTTGGTTCCTGAACATGTCAAGTTTATTGTCCTAGAACCTTTGACATAGCTGTTCTTTCTACAGGAAGGACATTCTTCTCATAACTACATCATTTGTGCCCATTGGATTTCCATCTGGGAGCTTCTCTGCAGCATCTACCCAGACACTCTTTATCATATTGTCCATGAAATATCTTGTTCAGTATTTATTATCATAACCTAGTTATTCTTGCTTGTTAGCATTCTGTTTATTTATTTGCATCTGTTATCAACCTTGCTCTTGCTAGAATAGAAATTCTGAGTAGGCTGTTAAAAGCTAGAAAAATGGGGCAATAGAACTTCTAGGCATCTATGAAGGTGACTGACCCTAGATAAGACTCCTAGCAGTGGGGTGTATGGAGTCTGAGATGTCTGTCTCCTGTAACGAGGCAAGATTTCCAATGGAGGTATTGGGACACCAACCCAGTCACAAAACCTTAGATCCACAATTTGTCCTACATACAAGATATACAGGGGTAAAAGATGGAGCAGACTTTGAGAAAATGGCCAACCAATGACTGGCTCAGCTTAATATCCATGCCATAGAGGGATCCTACCCCTGACACTCTTAATAATATTCTGCTATACTTGTAGATAGGAGTCTAGCATAACTGTCATCAGAGAGGCTTCACCAGAAACTTATGGAAACATGCAGAAACCTACAGCTAAACATTAAGTGTGACTTGGGGAATACTTTGGAAGAAGGGAAGGAAGTTTTAAGTCAGAGGGGTCACCACAAGAAAACCTACAAAGTCATAGGAGTTCATAGAGATTCAACACCAACCAGAGAACTTGTGTGGGACAGACCTAGGCCTGTGTACAAATGTAACAGTTGTACATCTGGATCTTCATGAGGGACTCCTAAAGCAGAATCAGGGTCTATTTCTGACTATCTTGCCTGCCTTTGGATCCTTTTTTTCTAACTGGGCTGCCTGCTTAGCCTCAATAGGAGAAAGTTTTTCTGAGGAAAAGAGGAGGAGGGACGGATGGGGCTAAGGAAAGGTGAGAGGGAAGAACTGAGAGGAGAGGAGGGAAGGAAAACTGCAATCAGGATGTAGAGTAAATAAATAACTTAATAAATAAAATAAAAATAGTGAAATTTCAGAGTGGGACTATCATCTGTTGTATCATTTTGTGATAGCCTTTATGATCGAACTATTTGGCAACTAACAAATGTGTTGAATAAATGAATTGGATGGAAGCATGCTCACATTGCCCAAGGGAAGAAGCTCCCTGCACTCTGACTAAAGTTACATCTGAACAATCTCAGTTCTAAGTTCCACCCAGGACAATACCATTCCACAGTTTAGAAAAAGTATGATGTCTTCATTTGTCAAGAAAACAACATATTGTATTATAGCCATTGTTTTACTGTTACTTTTTTTGTTGTTTGTTTGTTTGCTTGTTTTTCCAAGATAGGGTTTCTCTATGTAGCCTCAGCTGTCCTGGAACTCACTCTGTAGACCAGATTGGCCTTGAACTCACAGAGATATGCCTGCCTCTGCCTTCTGAGTACTGGGAATAAAGGCATGTGACACCACTGCCTATAACTGCTACTCATTTTTATCTTTAGCCTTCTGATTTCCTTTTCTTTATAAAAATGTCTTGTCTTCTATCAGAGAAGAGTGAATCTCAGAAGGCCATTCATTTGTGACAACTGCATTGTCAAATATCAAGCTCACAAAGTGGGCTGGAACAATGGCTCAGTGGCTAAGAGCACTGGTTGCCTTTCCAGAAGACCTGGGGTCCTATCTCCAGAACTCACACAGCCAATGTTATTCAGTCTCAGAAAATCATATGCCTTCTTCTGGTCTCTGAGGACACTGCACAGACATACTACATAGACATTCATGCAGGCAAAATATCCATACACACAAAGTAATAAGATAAAAAAATCAGAAGGTCATAAAGCTTTTCTGTTTTGGAGATAACATATCTCATCAATGAACATGGACTCAAATCTTACTGTAGTCCTTTAGCTGGTCCAATTGTTCTCAAACTCGTTAAATCATTTGGGAATTCCTGATTACCTGTAGATTTGCAGAATAAAAATCTGGCTAAGGCTTAGGGATCGAGTTTTAAGCTTTCTCCTACATGATTCTAAACAGCATTAAGTTTAAGTTCCACTGAATGAGATCAAACAAGAAAGAAAATAAAAACCGAGAGAGACCTGTCAAACAGAATACATATTTATCTTCAGAAGTCTTTGAAATCGCATCAAATATTAGTTACCTCAGTAGCTTACTGACTCAGAGAGACTCCAGTAATACAGGGTGGATGAAAGAGGTTGCAGACCCTGGAGCTGTTGGTCTAAGGAGAAGCATGTGGAATTTCCTAGAGGACTCACAAAGCAGGAGATAGGGGTTGAGGTTTAGTTGTGGTACAAGTGCCAACTATTGGGCTGAGAGAATGTTTTGGCGTTGCTAGGGAACTCCAACTCAGTTAACCTCTGTCCACCATCTCCTCAAGTCTTTTAACTCTGCCTAAGTCATGCAACATGACTTTGCCCTAATAGTTAATCATTCTTTGTAGAGTGGTTGCAAAGGGCATTACGAGTTTTAATAACTGGCTTTATAGGCATCTTCTCACAGGTTCCCACCACTGAGAAGCCCGGTTTGTGTTACAGTCATGAGGTGATGACAAAACACAGCAATATTTTTAAGAGCATTCTTTACTGGAGAATCTCAAATGTGGTCAAGCTCACCCACCCTAACAATAAAGCACTGACTCTTTCTGCACCCTCCTTGTGAGAATTGAGTCTTATCCTATAGAAGAGATAAATGGCCTTTTGAGGATTAGAGACTATGGAAATTCACATCTGGTGGCTTGCACCTGGCTAACCTATTCATAGAAAAGGTCATTTTAGTGTTAAAGAGTCTTCCCAGCATAACTCTGCTGGAGGGAATTGGGCAGCTGTGAGGGGTTTGGGTGATTTTAAAGCATTCTGCTTACAGAATAAGCTCCTGTAACAGTGGCTGAGACCCTGCGTGTGCTATCATTATTGCAGGCTGCCCCCTTTCTTCCCCTCACCACTGCAAAGTTAGAAATTAAACCATTTCTATATTCCACGTGCTATTATGTTGCCAAAGTTAACATCCAGTGTATTTTTTATTTTGTTTTGACAAATACTGCAGTATGGCCTTTTATATTTCACACTTGTTCTAGTTAGTAAGTTCAGCTCTTTTGAATGATTGGTCATAATTTAGTACGATTTTTTAAAACTAAGTACAGCATATTTATTTTGCTCATTTGTAGACAAGACACCAAGAGAAATCTACAAAAGTAACTATCAGCTGTCAGTACTGAGATGCTCTTGGCAATATGCCCCAATGTGCAGATAAACATAAATGGGATTTTAATTTTTACCAAGTTTCAGAGTTTGGAAATGTCTAGATTCTATGTGAAGTATATGTTGGCCTGGAGGTGCTAGCTGTCCTGTAAAATGCAACAACTAGGATGTCTGCCATTTTTAGTTACAAGGGCTTAATATCACAGTTCTCATCTCTAATCCACCCATTTAAGATGCTAATAACATCTGACAAACACCTATAATAATATCTCTAACTCTATGATAGCTCGCCATTGCTTACTTTTCCATTTCTCTGTTCAGTTTTAAATGGTCTGAAAAGAAAGGCAGGATCTACCCTGATAATGCAGCGATTTGCTCTTTGATGTTTATGGAACCTAAATCCTCTGTCACTGCTGACCTGGATTTTTAGCTTATCTATTAAACGCTGAGCTTTCACATCCCCTCATCCCGAGGAGGCAAGTTTGTACTAAAATAATGTGCTTTTCATAGAGAGCAAAACATTCCTCTGCCCCAAATGTCAACCTTCCAGGAAGAGAGAAGTTAGGGTTGCTTAAGATCATTGCATGCAATTATTTTATGATTAGTTAACGTACTAAAAAAAATCTTCAAAACATACCTTGGATTTCTTTAAAATAAAGGTTTTATGTACTGTTCAAATATTTAGTTCAGCATGCTTAAATTTCAATGATTCACATCAAAACAAAATTATACATTAAGCAAACAAGCCTGACACAGAGATGAGTCAGAGCCTGGCTGTTCTGGCTTTATACTCAGGGTACTGTAAAGTCCTGCTCATTATGTGTGATTTCCTACAGGGTTTCCACACTTAGCATTCAGACCATGGGCTTGGGCTGGGGTATACTAGACATATGGAGAATACTCTACCTCTGTTAATTTATCATGGCTGAGTTGGCATAATGAATGGTAACAAATGAGCCCTTTTTACCCAGATACGAGTTGCCATTACATTTTCGATGGTTTCTGTTTGAGTTGCAGGAATGGAAGGTAATTACACAAAAGCTGGTGGAGACCCATGGTGAGAGTTTGATGTGATCAAGGGAGAGGCTGCTGGACATCAACTTTGATCCTGCAGCAAGAGATAATGGGACAGTAAACACACGTGGCATGAAATAAAACATTAGAGATTACTGAAGTCATTTGGAAATTTAAGGATCAGATTCGTGTTTTTCCTCAGTAAAATGCTTACTGGATTTGAAACCAAAACAACTCCTGAATATTGTTTCTTGACTTGATTTTGTCATACCTTGAAAATTCTAGCTACATATAAAGTTATAATTTTGCAAGCTATCTTTAACTTGATTTCAAAATCTGGTGGTTAATAAGATAACCATTGTTTTAGAAGAGAAAATTTCATCACGGTATTATTGGTTGGGTAGGTAAATTCTTATATATAAAATATACTTGACAAAATGTGGCTCTATAATGTAATTGTTATCACCAGGTAACCATTTAGAGTGACATTATATCTATTATGTTTCAATAAATCGAAATGGAGCTGGGTCACAAGCACATAAAAGATTTTCCTTCACAGCCCACACTTAATATATTTTTTTTACAGTGACATTATTTTCTACATAGTACCATTTCTAGGAAATAAAGAAATTAATATTGATAATAAGAGAAGCCATTTTGACAATCATTTTGCTATGAGAAAAGCAATTCATTATCTCTTAACAGTAGGTGGCATGCCTTATTTTGACTTAGTATCGATTTTCCTTAGATATCAATGAAATGAAGTTTTAAAATCCAAATCATAATACTACTTTATCTGTATTTTATTTTAAGGATACAACTATTTGAAGACTATCTGGTGTAACCTTACTCAGGTCTAAATAAAAACTGTCATCAAGTTTGGTTTACTGTTTGGACAAAGGTGCATAAATGAACAATGAGAGTATCATATAATAAAATCACATATCTTGATCATCTAATGTTTGTTTACACTTAAAAGTTGCTTGGTGTTTTTTAAATTGCAGCAATAGGATATTTTATCTGTCCAAGACCAATTGAAGACCATTTTGTCCAAAGGGCTTCAATAATTTGTGGCTGCCTACTTTCTAAAGCATAATTTGACATACATAGAATAGGTAATTTTCTCTTTTAAAGTTCTATATGATAATTAAGAAACATTTTAAAATGTAAGTTATGTTTTTACTATTTGTTTATTGAATTATAGGTTTCATCTTTATATTCTAGATGAATTATGAAAATATGTTTTAGTTATTGCAATTGATTAATTAAATATTTACCAAATATTTTCAACATGCCTGACATTCATAAAAGCCAAAAAAGTACAGTTACAGATAGTGCAAGATAATTTTTAGTTTTATTTGTTTTTAGTTTGTAAGGTGATGCATGTGAAAAGATACCCTGTTCTTAAGGAGTTCACAGTAGTTTGTTGGTGCTAAAAAATGTCAGAGTGAGCATTTGGGGGGCCTGAGGCAGGAGGAGTGCATAGTAAGTATCAGGCCAGCCAGAGCAACAAGGATACCTTGTTTCAGAAACTGAAAACTACAAGAAGTGGAAAAGATGTTGTAATTCTAGACAGACATTGTAGAAAACAATTATGGACTATCAGGGGCAGGTGAACATGGTAGAAACTGGGGTGTTCTCCAACATTCAGGGTATCAGCAGGTAGAAGACTGATGATTATGGTCCAAGGAACAGAGCTCTGCATCCTTGTATGTTGATAGCAGTACACTTCAGAATATTACCACTTTGAATGTTTTGGCAGTGTCGGCTACAAAGAATGAAAGAAGCCACACATTTCTACACTACTAGTTAATCTTGCTGTAAATTCCTTTTTAGCTTTTAGTTTCAGAGATTCTAAAACACAGAGCTTTTTCCTTCCTTCCTTCCTTCCTTCCTTCCTTCCTTCCTTCCTTCCATCTTTCCTTCCTTCCTTGTCTCCTAGTACTTACACATATAACTTAAACATTTTAGGGAGAGTCAATGTCTCAGAATTTAGAATTTAGGAAGAACATTAATGAATGTATAGAATCATATGTACACAATCAGCCTTAGAAAAATTTGAAAATTTCACAGACATACATTACTTTGTATAGCATTATAATCATTACAAGGCCAAGGTCCCCTGCACTTCAATAGAATGTGTAGAAAATAGGAAAAGTGAATGTCTGGAGACAGTCAATAATGGCTAGGAATAATTTCCTCTGTACCTGAGGAAAATAGAACTCTTTCAATTGGAGGAGAATGATATAATTCTGAATAAATGTTCTCAGAGCATTATAATTACATTTAACATATAAATATTAATATACTTAATATTTAGATCTTATATTAATTCCTTATATCATCCTAGAAAGTTCTCTCAACTCCTACATGCTCTAGCTTTTTTTGGCCAAAAAATTAAACAGCTTTATTTTTTTTCCCCATGGAAGTATATACTCATGGACCCACGATGGAAAGTTATTTGTTTTAATATACATGATTCAGCAGAGCATTTTATGACTAGCAAAAGTTGCAGCTTAAGTGCATATCATCTGCCCATATAGAGGTCAGAAGTAATTTGCTTCATGATATAGGAATTAAAATCAATACTCTTACTTCCTTAGGAAAACAAACATAATATAATGTAAATGAGAAATGAGTAAATTATTAATAGATGGGCTTATCTAAGATATAATACAAGCTAAGCAAGGTCATCCAGAGAACTGAGTTAGGAAGACCAAGTTACAGGAAGCATGGAGAGGCTAAATAAATCAGCATAGCTCTGTCTGTAGAGATGTACTTTCTTCTCAGCATTTTGGATCTATATTACAAATGCCCTCATAACTGTGCACTTGAATAAGTGTCTGCTTGGTAGACTGCTTGGGGGTGAGGAAGCTGGAGAGCTAGGAGTCTTGCTTAAAGTTTGTTGGCTATCTTGAGGCAGGGTTGGGAGGGAGCTCCACCCAGGATTCTCTTTAACCATTAGCCATCAAAATGCAGAGAATTCTATCAGATGTGCTCTGTGTTTCCTGTACTTTATACCCTTTGCTGTTTTTGTTCTTTCTTTCTCCAGGATTGAGCCAAGTTCTTATCCTCCTGGATGCTCATCTTCCTTCTTTCTGTGCTGGGTGTGTTGCCACCTTTTGAAAATGTGATGAGAATAAGCTGACTTGGGGGAAATCAAAGAGGACATTTCCTCTCCTCCGCCTTCTTCTTCCAGTGCCATAGATGAACTCCGGGGCCAGGGCATGCTGGGCAAATGGAACAGCACTGTCCTGCATTGCTAATTTATGCTTTATGAGGGTGGAGTTTTTCAACTACTATCTCTCTGGATCCTGCTCTGACTTCTATCAATATGATAGATAAAAATCAATATGATTTTTATCAATATGTAATTTTCAGGTCTTATTTTCTAAGTCGAGAAGGTACAGTTGTTTGTTTGTTTTGTCCATGTGTACGTTCATGCTTGTGCAGGTGCATTTTTGTGGGGATGCATGTGCATGTGTGCATCTGGTGGGAGAGGAAAACTCCATGTAGTTCTCTGACTTTTCTTTCCCTCCCTCCTTCCTTCCTTCCTCCTTTCTTCTCTCCCTCCCCCTCCCCCCTTTCCTCCCTTTCTTTCCCTTTCTTTTCTTCCTTCCTTCTCCCCCCCCCCCCCATTTTCTCAGCACAGTCTTTTACTGGCCTAGAACTTAGCTGGCAGATCACAATAGCTGGTAACTAAGTTAATTTCCACCTTCACAGGTCTGAGATTAAAGCCTATACTACCATGGTGATTATTTTATTGTGGGTTCTGAGGATCAAACTCAGATCCCAAGGGCTGTAAATGAATCACTAACTAATAAAACCATTTATCCAGTCTGGAAATAGATTGTTCTGAGCATCTGGGCAACAGTCTTCCTTGGAAAGGTGAGAATGCGCTAGGGTTTCTTGAAGGATCCATGAATGTACAACTTGTGATCAACAAATTGAAATCTCCTTCAACACTAGGTCTCTTATCATGTGTGTAGCTGATATGTTTGTCTATGTACAATCTATTCTCATTGAAGGATCATTACTCAATGTAGAAATGTGTTTATTTGCCTGCTCAAACTATATCTGAGCATTACGTTAATGTCAGTGCTGTTGATAGAAACATATAATCCAAAGTACTTATACTTCATACAAAGTAACAGACAATCATATAATAATGGACAAACTTCTAAAGTTCTCTGGACACTGAGGGGAAGCTATGATTATTGTTGGGTATTGAGCATTTACCATGGCATCATTTGCCACTGAAAGGGTAATCAGTGTGGCTTTCCAAGTTCCTGAGATGCTTTAATGTTGAGGTGATTCTCATAGCAGACAAAAAGGCCTTTCTTAAGATGGATATAAGTCATTATATGGTACTTGAGGTCACTTTGGTTTCAACAGGACATAACACTTCCTGAAAAGTCTCCACCAGTACACCAGTGAAGATAAAACTAAAGCTAAGCAAGAGAGAGAAGCTATTCCCTTGATGGCTTGGAACATTGAAGGTAGGATCACAGAGTTTTGATGCTTCTGTGGTCCTGCACGTATCGTAGAAAATGTTTGTTAAACATAGTTTCCTAATGACACACAAAGTCATTCATATTAACATTTGACTACTAAAAAAATAAAGAGATCTCTATTAGAGAGAGCTGGATTTGGGGCCTCTCTTTCAGACTGAAGTTTAAGTTTAGAACAGAGGCTAACTGGAGCATATGGCATTAGTACTTTATTGAAGATTAAAGGCCCACGAAAAGGAAAGTTTGTTCACAGGTACATAGACACATCAGGGGGAGACCATGCATCCTAATGGCTTGCAGGAGCACATGGGAAAACAGATGTGAGAATGACAATGTTTTCATCACACCTGTCCCCAGAGAAATCCAGGAGACGACTTCAGTCTTATGTAATGGACAGCAATTCTGTTTTGATTCATCCCTAACCCTTACTCAACAATAATAAAGAATCCCTAAAGACTGTCAAGTTGTTCTTCTAACAAAAATCACCCTTCCACATGTCTGACAAACATGAAGATCCTGAGGAAGTAGCTTGCTCTGTAAACCTTAACTGTCATTACTAGTCAGGTAAACCCTCTTTCCGTTGCACATGTACACACTGGACAATTTCTCTTTTGAGTGTCTTCTGATTGTCTTTGTAGAAGGACCCATTCTTCTTTCTCCACCTAAACGAAACTGCATGACACTATGCCTGATTACTCTCTGTACCTGAGAAGCAGGGTGGATCCTGTGAATGCAACACAAGGCATCTGGTAGGATCAGATGGGCTGCTATTGTTTTACTTCTGCCATCAGTTAGGGAGCATGAATGTGGATGGCCATTTTGTTTCCTATGCTTTAGTTTTCTTGTTTAGCAAGAACAAAAGTAAAAAACAAAACAAAACATTGAAGCTATTAATATAACATTGATGATATTTTAAGCATAACATGAATCTAAAAATTGTTTTTTTCTTATTTCATTTTTGCGATTATAATATGGTTGCAATATTTCTCCTTCCCTCTCCTCTCTATAACCATTCCATATTTCTCCTTCAAATTCATGGTCATGTTTTCACTAATTGTTGTTGTATGAATATATGTATATACATATACATTCTAAATATAACCTGTTTAGTCTATATGATGTTACCTGTATATATTTTTCAGGGCTGAGTTTTTGGCACTGGACAACGAATTGGTGTACTCCTCCCTGGGAAAGACTACTTCTCCTGCTCCTGGCTTTCCTCAGTTGCCTATAGTTCTTTGTGTAGGTTTGAGGACTCATGGTCTTTTCCCCATTCACTTTAGCATGCTTACTGGTGCACTTGTTCAGCTCACAATGATGCAGTCCTGTTCCTGAGACTTTATAGGAGTAGCTCCCAATATTACTAGGTGACACCAACTCAGCAAACTCCTTGAACTTCTGGCTCTTACAGGCTTTCTGCCCACTCTCCTGCAATATTGCTGAGCCTTCGGTACCAGAGTGTTTTGTAGAATGTATCCACTGAAACTGGGTTCCACAGCTCTGCAGTTTTACCAGTTGTAGTTATCTCAAGGACGGCAACTTGTGCCAAATTCCAACAAGTAATGAAGACATTACAGAGACACAGCAAAGGTCTCCTGAGTCCAGTGTTAGCCACCTACATACATTTTCAATGGTATTTATTTAGTAATACATATTTACTTTATACATGCATATACATAGTTTTTTAAATGTTGGTATGTTATGTTATGTTATCAGTGGCCTATGCTGCTATTTGGGCACAATAAGATTGAAATCCTTGTTACAGTAACTAAGCCAAAGAGCGAATTTCAGAGAACCTGCATTCAAGGGTTTTCTGTGTCACACAGTAGTTTAGTGACAGTGGACATGCCACATATACTCACAGATGAGCTTCATCTGTAAGAAAAAGAAATTTTGGAAAGTAGTTCTTTTAAGGATTTTATGAAGCTTTTAATATTAAAGAGGGTCAAGTTATATCGTGCAATAACAACTCATACCTAAAATTGAGTGTATGCGTATTGTATACATATGTACATGTTTAAACACATATACCCATGTGAGCATGTATGACGGATGTGTTGTACGTATGGATGTGTGTGTGTAACATAAATCCAGATCAGGTCTCTTTTTCAATCTCTCTTCACCTTAGTTTTTGAGATAGGATCTCTCACTGAGCCTGTAGCTCACTGACTTGGCTAAAGTAGTTCTGTCCTGTCTCTGTCTCTTTAATACTGGGATTATAGGCATACATTACCTTATATGGCTTTATTTTTTTTTTTAAACATGAGGATGCTGACATGCTGAAGAATTGAACTCAGCTCCTCCTGCTTGGGCAATAAGCACCTTATGGACTGAGCTATACCATTGCAAATCTTGCCGCTTAAAATGAATTTTCTACTCACAAAGGACCTGCTTTCAGGTTTGAAGATGCTGACAGATGAGTGCTTTCCAGCTGGCCTCTCAGCTAACCAGGCTGCTTGATAGACCCTAGGGACTCTTTCTCTATGAAAGCTCTACCATGAGCACTTATCTATTTCTGGCAAACTTGTCTCTGGTCACATTTCATCAGCTAGAACAAAGTTATCCCATGGCCTACCTACCTGTGAGGTAAAGAGCTGGGTATTATTATGTCTTTGGTTGACTGCTACTCAAAGGCATCTAGTAGTCGCAAAATGGACAACACTAAATCAGAACAGAGCAGGTGCCACTCCGATGTGAGGCTGCCTCTTATTTGTAACACACCTGCATCTAGAATGATTTCATGCAATGTTTCCTGAGTAAGCATGAGATGTATTTTAATAGGCCATTACCCTTTTTTTTTTTTCTTTGTTTTTAGGTAGAAAGAATGAATGTGAGAGAAGAAAAAAAAGAATAAATAGTAATAATTCAAGTCAGGGACGTAGCTTTAGAAGCCAAGTTCCCCAAGGGGGATGCTAGCCTTACTGAAGTCTTGATGGACTCCCTTCTGTGGGGGTCTGGGTGGTTTCTGCCATAAAGTAGATGATGACAGATCACACTCATAGGTCAGAGCCTTTGGGATGGTAACGTGCAGAGAAAGATTTTCCCAGGGAGACTTGCTCCTGCCCACTAATTGTGGTCATGTATTTTATGGCTTTGGGAATACTGTGGGTAGTAGCACAGGTCTCAGTGCTGCCTGAAGCGGTGTTTGTGTCCGATTCAGCAGAAGCTGCAGCTGCAAGAACTTCCCAGGGTGCTGCTGAAACTGCTCTTGATAAAGTCCCCAGTGGCTTCTTAACTTTTACACCCAATCAGGTGCTTTCCTGCCTCGACCAGCATAATTTGCTTACAGTTCCTGCTGTTGACCACATCGACCATTTAAAACTCTTCCAGCTCTATGTAGGAGTTTCAGCTCATACTTTCCAAGTGCATCCTTCCATCTGGCTGCTATTGTTTTAACTCCATGCCCCCGGCAAACATCTTTTCTGCCAATTCTTTAAATATTAGTGCTGCCTGGAATTTGGTCCTCTTTGTTTTCCCTTCAACATATTTTCTACAGAAAACCCTTTACTACTAATGGCCTTTAAAAGGAGGAATGGGAGGTCAATCTGATCACCAATTTTCCCCCCTGCAGCACAGTGGCAGCCTCTGGAGAGAGCAGAGCAGTGGGTGCTCCTAAACCCTCAATGCTGTATGAACACCCTTCTACTTGCTGTACAAGATGGCATCTCATAATCTCTGCAAGGGCAATTTTGACTCTCTGTATTGAGCAATAAGTTCACCATGTACTTTACAGATTTGAAATAGGCCCATTGGGCAGATGGAGTGACTGGTTAGTTGCTTCAGATACTGTATAGTATTAACCTTAGAAATAAGGACAGTTCTGGTTATTTGTTAAGGTTTTCAACAGAGGAAATAGAGAAGATTCATAGTCTGATAGGCTAGCACATCTGAACGGGAGCTTCAAAGGGACCATGACATGGGCCAAGGTTGTTTATCTTAACATTTAATTTCCTTTAAAATTTTATATACATTGGGTATTTTGTTTTTATATTCATATAAAACTGCACATGTATGTGACTGCTTCCCACAGTGGGGAGTAAGGGGCATCAAATCCTTTGGAACTGGAATTACAGAAGGTTGTGAGCCACCAATGTGGGTGCCAAGAACTGAACCCACATCCTCTGTGAGAGCAGCCAATATTCTTATGTACTGAGCCTTCTCTCTAACCTTGCTCAAAGTTTTGTTTATGACATTGTTACTAGAAAGAGAAGCAATTAGATTGGCAGGAATTAGGGGAAAGGAAAATCCTTATCAGAATATATTTTATGAAAAAGAATTAAAAAAAAAAAAAAAACCTTCCCCCAAAACAGCAAAGAAAGGGCAATAATTGGAGAGCGCCAGGGGCTTAAGATCAGGTGTGGAAAGATGAGAGACAAGCCATGTATTTTAGTCCTAATAGAAAATAGGCCAATAAAGACAAAAGTTAGCAAGCATCCCTTTTTCTCAGAAAGCATATTCTGATTCTTGACTTGCTCCTCTAGACTCTTCTCTCTAACTTGGGGATCTGATTAAATGGCGGTGCTGTTTTCTGAGTTCCACAGTTACTGTTTTCATATTATCTGTGACGATGTACTAACTTTAACTTCTTTGTCTTTTTGTATCCTGTAAAATGCAAACAAGATATGAGGGTAGAAGCAGACCCATGCAGTTAGAGGGTTGTAGTACTGTTAAATAGCTGTGAAAGTTTCTAAATGCTTATTTGGAGATTCAGTACTGACCTCATCATGAACCAGTTCTAATCAGCCCTGACCATCGCTGGTTCTCTAACATTTTTAATCACCTTGACCTAGAAGATGTACAGGGATTAACAGTGAAGCAACGGTGATTAATTGCACTCTGGACGTGGGGGATTTGGAGCCCATCTGCGGGCATCCAAACAGAGACAGACATCCAGTAGATAATTAGAGCACATAATAGATGCCTTGGAGAAAAGTTAAAGATCTGTAAAATCATGCGATGCTAAAGAGTTCTAGAACAGAGAGTCAGGTAGATATGGAGCAAACCTGCATTAAGGTAAACTATTCAGAAAGATCATGAGCTTAATGTTAAGTATCCCAATATTGAACAAACTCCAAGATGTGGTATTGAGTCAAGAAAATGTCAAGATTTTCTTTAATGTAAACCTTCATGGTTAAATGAAGCATACATCTGTAAGTCGTTTTCCTTACAATCCTGGGTCCTCATATCATGTATTCAATTAGGCAAATATTTTTATTCTAGCACCTCAACTTGTTCTGTGAGAAATACATTGAAATATTTTAGTCCTGACCCCTCATATTGAGAAAAGAATGAACTTGATGGAAAGAAGGAGGCTCTAAACTCCCCTCTGAATGATAACGGGAGAAATATATGGTGCGTGGAGAGGTGAGGTGCATCCCACATAATGAATCATATGCAGAAAGCACAGCAGGGAATCCAATACTGGACTTCTAAAACCTCAATAGTGCTTACTGTAAGTGATATTTTTGTGGCCTTTTCTTTGCCCAGATATTTGTCATTCTGTCGTTGATTTAGGAAGAGATTCATGGAAAGTCATAATTATTTAAAGAAGGGAACAGGCAGAATGCTCTCTTGCCATGTGTATAAATCTTTCCTTATGTGTGCTGAGATCTCTGCTCTGGCTGCCAACTTTGCCCATGTAACAGGAGTATATCATGATGCCAGCGTTGTCAGACCCCTAGAATCCTCTTCACTGGAGGACTGTAACCAGAGACAAGTCTACTGCCAAGTTCTAACAACACAGCACAAATATCATTAAGCTGGCACGTTTGCATCAGCTTAGGAATTTCCAATTCTTATATTTTAGGTTTGTTGAGATACTTAAATATACTAATTTAGACACAGCTAACATAAGAACATTAAAACACAACAGAGTGCCGATGTCCACGGAAAAGCAGATGCTTAGAAAAAAATATGAATTAGAAAACTAATGTACAGATTACCAAAACATTGAAGATGGTGGTCCATGTATTTTTAATTATGGTTTCATTCATTCTATTAGTCTAAGACATCCTTAGGACAATCTAAAATGCAAATATAAAATGGTCATTTAGAGGAAGATTTGAAAATTTTATTGAGAGACCTGCGGGACTATGACAAAGTCATTAGGTGGGTTTTTCACTGACTCTTTGGTGTGCTCAGGTATCTCACTGTTTTATCATAAGCACCTCAGTAGCAAACTTAATTAAACAACAAGAACAACAACAACAACAACAACAACCACTTATGTTTATATATACTCAGGTGCAAAAGCCAGCATTAAAGCTATCCAATCTTTCAGAGTGATGATATAATCATTTCTGGGGCTTCTTAACAATTATTTTTATTTAATGACCTATGGAATGAGCTTTTAAACAAATGCCTAGAAGCATTATTTTCTTCCTAGAAATGCTTTACTAAAGTCAGCTTTGTGCTTCCTCACCTCCCTATACAGGTTGGATCTCTTGGTTAGGCATTCACAAACACCTAGGAGCGTTTCCCTGTGGAGCCAATCTTTCCTGAGTTTCATCTGGAATAGGCTTCTGCAGAGAGTCACACCAGCACATTCACTGTAGGCAGGGAAGAGACACCACTCTCTCCCTCCATTACCAACACCCTCCTCTCTCTGAAAAACCAAAGAGACTTTCATAGGTTTGTAGTAGAGCTTCTCACTGGCTAGCATCTCAGCAAACTGGGCTCTGTATCTCAGGTCCAGGCCTCCTTCCAGCATAATCTGGTAATGAGGAACGGCCTGCCCATAGAAGTTAATAGGGTCTCTAAATAACAATCAAATTTCATGTTGAACTTTGGAGAAAACTAAACTTTCTAGTAGAGACAGAAAACATAATTTGACACGTGAAACATCAATTATGATGTATGTATATGATGTTTGTGTATAGTGTATATGCATATGAGTGTGGTATACATAACACTGCATCCATGTAGAGGTCAAAGGACAACTTCACTTGTCAGTTCTCTCTTTCTGCCTTGTTTGAGATGGGTTTCTCATTTGTGCTGCATATGCCAACCCATCTGGCCTGCAAGTTTCCAGGGATTCTCTCCTCCTCCCATCTCTCCATAGGGACATTTGCATTACAGGGGAATGATATTGTACCTTGCTTTACATATGTTCTGGGGATGGCCCTCACATTCGCATGGCAAGTGCTTCATCCAATGAAGTCTTTAAACATCTTTAGATAAGCTGAAAATCAGACCTAAGTATATGCTTTGAATGCATATTTGAAAATTCTCCATCGTTTATTGAAATTAGTGACCTTACTAGGCTGGTTTTTTTTTTTTTTTTTTTTTTCTGCTGTTTCTTGCCACTTGAAATGAAGGCACTAATATATTCTGCTCACTTCTTATTTCCCATTTTGCTGACAACATATTTTCAGATTAGGTTAGTCCAGTCAGAAAGACTAAGCCACAACAGCTTTACTCATCATTAAATTTTAGACTTATTGAAGGTTCATTCTAAAACGGCTTTTCCTTTTTCATCTACCCTACCCAGGCAGTCTCATGTGGGCCTGTAGTTAAGTAGTTACACTGTGCTCCTTCCAAGCCTAGAGTTCTTTTCTGAGATCCAGAGTGGTCCATGCTTGTATCTGGCTCAACTTTTCAGAGTGATGTTCATGATTAGGTTACTCTAGACAGTATCCTCTTCATGACTATCAAGTTTAAATTCTTAGTTGTGTCTTGGGTAATGTGCCAGTGTAAACCAAATTTATTTAGTCATTCTGTCTTTCCTGGCCTAATTAACATATTCACTCTTATATCCTTTGTCTTTAGTTCTAACTCTTAGTGCAAGTATTTATCTTGCCTCTCTGGTTTTAGAAATAAAGGACAAGCATTGCAAACAAATGTCACAAAAATACCGAACTCTGTAAAATATTAAATTTCATTTCCTCTGGTCATTTGCTGTTGCCCTTTCAAAAATTTTGCCTATTTCGCTTTCAAGTTTAATAACAAGGGAAGGGACAAAATGACAATCCGTAAGATCTGTAAATTGCAGCTCAAAATAAAGATGCTGTTCTTCTCAGAGCAAAGTCCTTTCAGTACTTTTAAATCTGCTGGCATTTTATGCTCACTCCATGTGGTTTGTTCAAGCATAAGGGGATCATTGCATTAGAGATACAGCAGGACAGGTACTGTGTGCAAGCCTGTGCTGCTGCTGGTAGCTATGGAAAGCAAGAGTTTTCAGTGTGTGTGTGTGTGTGTGTGTGTGTGTGTGTGTGTGTATACTACACATGACAAAAAAGGGGAAAATAGACATCTAGCTGGTTTGAATACAGAAGAATCTTCTGGAAAAACTATAGAGCTTGCTTTTATGCTTTCCATAAGTGGTTGGAAGAACCTACTATGATCTAAGCCCTTTGAGAACATTGTCAGGTCGTGAATATTTACAAGTTTCAACTCTTACAGTGGCCATTCTAAATAGAGTATGGAAATACAGTGAATGCTCATCAGATGGTAAAACAAAGCTTATCATATGCAAATATTTATATATTTGGCTGTTGTAATAAACATTATAGACAAGTAGCTTAAGAACAATAGAAATTTATTTCTCATAGGTATAGATGACAGGAAGTCTACAACCAAGGTGCCAATATAGTAGTGTTCTGTTGAGGACCCATTTCCTCTTAGATGAGTCTGCTCATATGGGAGGAAGAACAAGCAAGATTTCATAGACCTCTTCCATAAGGACAGTTGCCACAATCCTCACGTCTATACATGATAACCTTTATGAATATTTATGAATGATAATCTCCTAAACATTGCCCTAAGAATCAGAAGCAAAGACAAAGGATACCACCCATAACCCAACAGCATATTACTTTGCAGTATATAGTCACAATAATAAATTGTGGTGGGAGTGTTAAACATTCTCTTCATAGACTATCACACCTTTGAGCACAAAAGACTTTAAACCACTCAGAATAAAAGTAGAGAATAAGAAGTCATGAGGCTCGCCCACGGATATCCCTAACTAGACTCACAATACTTTTGTTTGCTGTTCGATTTCCACCATTGTTGGTGTTGCAGAAGTATGACCATGCTTTCTTATTATTAGCTGGGCAGATTTTTGTAGATATGTTTATTA
Source organism: Rhynchomys soricoides (assembly GCA_019843965.1). Classification (NCBI taxonomy): domain Eukaryota; kingdom Metazoa; phylum Chordata; class Mammalia; order Rodentia; family Muridae; genus Rhynchomys; species Rhynchomys soricoides. Next base: position 16,283 of record JADRCH010000634.1, on the reverse strand, counting down.
TGATTCCAAGCTATTACCCTTAGTAGCCAATTGCTAGTGATGCTGCAAAGAAAAACAACAAATAGGCACTAGACCCCACACCAGGTCTGGTCAGACTTCCTCTGTGGACACATGCATGGCCCAGGAACTTGCTAGAAATGCAGTTTTAGGTTCTCCCTTGTCCTCCTCCATTCATCTTTACCATATTCTACCAGGTTCTACCAACATGTAGGCTCTGTATTTTAATCAGGTTCTACAGCTTTTTCTTACACATTTGAAATTGTTCTCAAGAATCTTTCACACAGCTCAGAAACCTTCCAACTTTAATGTGTCAGGAATTCCTAGATAGTTTTTGGAAGCACATGTTGTTGACCCTCAGACCCAACCTTTCAAGCAGAGAGAGACTTTCCAATTTCCAGCTTCTGTTGATATTGCTGACTGGAGACCACACTTTACAAATCACTCGCTAAAACAGTAACTCCCAGTCTACACGGTTGCACATAAAATTCTTCTAGGTTATTCTTAAAATATCACAGACTATTTTTATTTACAGATACTTTTTGGTTTTCCATGGAGCTTTGTCATTTGGGAGTTCTAAGTTCTGATAAGTGACTCTGGATAAAAACTACCCTCCCAGAAGATGAGACTATATTTCCTGTGACTGACTTTCTAGAAACTTCCAGGGATTTTCCTTCATTTAGACATCTACAGGTATTCAATCAATTATCCACTGGTGAAGAGTCAATCATATCTGAACCTCAACTTCAGATCAATTGTATGGCCTTGTGCATGTCATCTTTGAAGTTTAGCATTGAGAGAAATAATAGTAATTTGAACTTGGACATGTTCTTTGAGTACTCAAGTATCAGGGATTTTGTATTTTATATCATATATTTTAGAAAGTTAATAGTTAATAGTTTGTAGTAAATATGATTACTTCAATTGCTTGTATTATTTTACTATATGGAAAAGGAGAAAATATCTATTTACTGTAAAAGGGAATGAGACCCTAGGGAGTTATATATTTCATGGTAATACAGATATTTATTGCTATTAACTCTTAAGTGTTATATTTGTCCAAATAGGCATATGTCCAAGTTCAATGGAGTGTGTGTCAATCATTTGTAATATTTTATATGGGAAACATTACTGTTTACCTAATGAAGAATATTCAGGTACCTAATAGATGTTTACAGCAATACTTGAACAGATGACTTGAGGTTAGCAATCATTTGTCACTCTTTCTCACATGAAAGCATAAGAGTATGAGAATGGTAAATGGCCTTTGGGAAATCCCAATGCAGCCCACAGAACTCACAGGTGGGATGTGAGTGTCACCTGCAAGAAGTAAAAGGCCAACCCCCAAACTATAATAGGAATTGTGCTATCCTAGACACAAAATTTATTGATTATTGCTAGACTGGTTAGCTTTACCTGTCAGCTTGATAAAACTAGACTTGTCTGAGAAGAGTCTCTAAGTGAGGAACTGTCCAGATCAAGTTGGTGTGTGGACATATCCGTGGGATGTTATCTCAACTGCTAATTGATGTGGAAAGACTCAGTCAACTGTGTTCTACCATTTATAGTCTGGGTCCTGAACTGTGTAAAAGCAAAGAAGGAAAACTGGGCATAAGTGTCAAGCAAGCAAACATCCATTTGTTTCTCTCTCTTCTTGACTATGGATGTGATGTGTCTAACTGCTTGAGTTCTTGTCGTGACTTTCTCTCAACAACTACCATAATCTGTATACATAAGCTGAATAAGCTGCTATGTGGGCTGCAATAGGATTTCCCCAAGGCTACCGACAGTTCCCATACTATTAGAGCATATAAAACATTGCTTTTGGTCAGGATATTTGTTGTAGCTACAGAAATGAAACGAATATTTCCTCTTATTATTTTTATTAGGTTGACATATTCTTGAATTGATGAAGGCTGTGCTATCTTTGTAAGATGATATTTTTGATATGGTCACAAAATAATTTTGCAACTAAGAAATCATCTCTTAAATAATGAATATAAGGCATATGACTTCAATTTCTAATTAGGATTACTTTAATTATCTGGTAGCTAATATGTATGTATATGTAACTTGATGTGTTTATTAGACTGTGCATTAAGATGCTATATAAACATATGAGAATGATTTAATTATGTGTGAGTGTGCATGTAATAGCATGTTAGCATATAAATGGGAGAATAATGGGTTGTTATTCCATAACTTTTTGAGGCAGAAAGAGGTACCCACAAAGAAATGTCAGTGCATTAGAAATATGACCCAGTGAGACTTCATTGAATTGTACCACACACTATACTCTGATGAACATGCTCTTTAAAAATGTTCAGAAAACCCATGTTTACTCATTTAGAAATAAAACCCATACAAGCTGAGTGCTGGAAATGTCTGAGGAACTTACTCACTATTTCCTGGAGTTCCTTTTCTAAAGTAAGGGTTTGGACTTATTTTCAGATATCATCTTTCTGTTTGCTATTACAGAAGAATCATATTTTAGGGTTTATGTTTATTTTATTTATTTTGAAATGTATGTAAAAGCAGACACACACAACATGGAACATGTTACTTTTTCTGATCTCAGAATGAAATGTCTCATGTGGTGCTCAATTCTCCTGGAATATTACCCTAAACCCATTGTTCTGTGAAATTTCAGAGACACACAATACTTAGTGTATTTAGGACACTTCAGAAAGACATTTCCTATATAGTTTTAAAATAGTGCATATTTAAGTAAATTTACACAATGGGAACATGCAGATGAATATTTTTTATAGACAGAAAAATGGTTCTTTTATAGAAGGTGGCATGTGAAAATCTAAGGAAATGTCTCTCACAGTCAAAGTCCACAAGTGTCAGCAATAAATACATTGGCAGAACTAAGCAAGATATTTGCATGTAATTAGTTCAACAGAAGTACATAAAGTTTTGAATAAACCTTAACATATTTTTCTTGCAACAAGTTCAGAGTGGATAACTTATTATTATTATTACTATTATTATTTACAAATTTTATACCTGTATGCCAACCCAGTGCTGTTAATGGGAAAATTCAACCATAAGTCTCTTTTTACCATTCATATTGATATTACTGGCTTATTTTAGTATAATTATTATGTAGTGATGACTTTATTATTTCTACTTCTGTATCAAGTTTGGTGGAGTCTGTGAAGTGGAGAGATGATAATATCTCAGTCCCCACTTGCCCACAAATTTGTTAAATAATATTATATTTATCATCCTTGAGAAATAGGATATTTCTGTCTGCAAGGGAAAAAGAAATATGAAAGAAATCAGGAAAAGAGAGTACAGTGATACCAACTGTGCTTGTCAACTCTCTGTTGCTGTGATAAAACATCACGACTAAGCCTACTTACGGAAGGGAGAGTTTATTTGGGCTTATGGTTCCAGTGAGTTAAGGTGCATGTGGTGGAGAAGAGGCATGATATCAGGAGCTGGAAGCTGAGGGCTGCTGTGTTAAACCACAAACAGGAAGCAGAGAAAACCAAATGGAAATGGTGTCTTTACATGGTCACAGCTCATTCCCAGTGAAATATTTCCTCCAACAAGGCCACACCTCCTAAGCCTATACAAATAGCACCACCAGTTTGAAACAAGTATTCAAATATCTAAGCTTAAGAGAGACATTTTCATTCAATCCACCACAATAAAAGATGATGAAATTAAACAAAAACAGAAAACAGGGTTGGAGGGATGTGAAGACATCTAAGTATTTCCTATAAGATCTTTCTAACACTCATCTCCATGGCTTATATTTTCAGAGGGAGTAATTCATGACCCCGGTAAATACTGCCATTAAAATCCCAGAAATATTTTCTCTAGGTCAGAGGCCAGTAAACTTCTTAATAGGGCCCATAATTAATATTTTAAGCTTTTTTGATCAAGAGGCAAAATTAGAGAGGTTATTCAGGTACACACATAACCGTTTAAAAATGTAAAATCATTTTTACCTTATGGGTCCCACAGAAACAGGAAAAAGCACCATTAATCTTTTATAAAGGAATAGAATTTTAAACTTCTGGCCTACATCAATTATAGAATTGATGCTTAATGAAAATTAAATAGGTAAGAAGAGACCTTTTAATATTTTATATATTTTTGTACCTCAACATCACTATTATTTTGCATTAAAGTAACTATTTTAAATTCAGAACAAAATGGTACTAAGTTCAAGATATTTTTCACATTGCTTGCACTAGACTGAAGTATATAGCAAACAATGAGCACATATCAACTGACAGTGCCAATGAAAACAGCATTGTGAAGTATGATAGGAGATAGAGAACTGAGACAATCGGAATTTGTGGGGACACAAAGTCAACTGTAGAATAGACATACATCTTGAAGGGTAGAACATGTGGAAATCAAGTGCAGGCTTAGTTCTCTTGCCTTTTTTCCTGTGCTTTTATCATATAAAGATCAGGGCTTAGTGAGATTTTCTCCCACAGGCATTTATGAAATTATGTAGTTTGCCTTAATTAAGAACATAAAGAAATCTTGATTTTTTCCTTGAATCTATGTAGGTGGTAAAATATATAAACAAACAGGAAAAGATGATATACATGATAAACAGTCTTTTCAAGCAAATTGAAAGGTATAAAACACTGTAGGTCATAACGTTGGATAGAATGAAGTGTGCCAAATTGTGGGTCTAGCCATTGGTTTCATCGGCAGATGAGGGAAGATCTGTACTATTGTTTGGTGTTGTGATGATTTGAATGCAGATGTCTCCCACAAGCTCATTTGTTTGAATGCTTGGTACCCATTTAGTGGAACTGTTTGAGAAGGATTAGGAGGAGGCATGACCTTGTTAGAGATGGTGTGTCATTGGGTGTAGTCTTTTGTGTTTAGAGGTCCACTTTAGGACCAATGTCTCTAACTCTGCCCCCTGCTTGTGAAACAGGATATAAAGCTCTCAGCTATGGTTCCAGAGCCATACCTGTCTGATTCCCACCATGATGATCATGGACAACTCTACAACTCTACAACTGAAAGCAAGTCACCAATTAAATGCTTCCTTTTATAAGAGTTGCTTTGGTCATAGTGCCTCTTCACAGCAATAGAATAGTAAGTAAGACAGAATTTGGTGCCACAAGTGACACATGTGTGACAGCTTTGACCATGCTATTGCTTGGAGGGATATGGAAGACTTTGGGACTTTGGACTAGAAAAACCTTTGAATGCTTATATGGGGCATAATAGAATATCCTTGTAGGAGCATGGACAACAGTAGTGCTGTGTGCTTTGGACTGCATACATAGCTCAAGAGGTTTCAAGGGGATGAATGTTAGCAGCTGACCTTGAGATCATGTTTGTGATATTTTGGCAAAGACTGTGGCTTCTTTTTTTTCCTTTGCTTACAAATCTGCCTAAGATTAAATTGAAGAGATTTTTGGATTAATGACTTTGGAAGAAGAGATTTCAAGACACCCCAGTATAGACTATGTCTCATAGGTATTAATGTCACATAGGTACCTATGTCACATAGGTATTAATTCTTATGTAGAATTACACTGAAGAGGAAGGAACTGAACAGAGCAATATGAAGTGTACAGTTTAAAGAAACAGAAACACCAGGAAATGGAATGTAGGAATCAAGTCTTTTGCTCAAGAAGATGGAAAGTTTAAAGAAAATCATGATGCTAAATGAAATAAAGGGAGTGATGACCTCAGGGAAAGATCTAACTCAGCTAATCTTGCAATCTGTGTGAAACAAACAAATAAACAAAAACCCTAGCAATCAACAACAACAACAACAACAACAAAAGCAAGCCTGAGGCATTTCCTTGAAACCATCAACAAGACAAAGTTAATCCAAATGCAAGTCATAGAAAGGACCAAGATTTAGCTCAAGTAAGAAGTAGAACTTGGCAGTACAGCCATGTGATTCTGACTTGAGAGTTAGGAAGGACAGAGGAAAATGGTTATGAAATCTTCTTCCATGGTTAAGGAAAGTTACTTTGGCGGAGTGGTCCCCGTGTGGAGGCCTGGAGAAGCCATTCTGTGAAGCTGTGAAGGTGAAGTCTAGATTGGTTTTTGTCAGGTCCAAAAGAAACTGTTAGCTGTGGTTTTATTAGCATACCAAAGCGCATGCTGGTCTCCAGGTTCTAAAGTGCATGCTGGTCTCCAGGTTCTAAAGCGCATGCTGGTCTCCAGGTTCTAAAGCGCATGCTGGTCTCCAGGTTCTAAAGCACATGCTGGTCTCCAGGTTCTTTCACTATTGCAAGTACTTGTTACTGAGTCCATGCTGGCATCCTGGATCTTCTTGACCAACCCCTACCCTAAACTTCCCTAACTCATGACCTTCCTCTACATTCTTATATAATTCTGCCATTTGGCCATGAACCCGACTTGACTCTATCTTGGTCTTCCTTTATCCCTCTCCTCTCCTCTCCTCTCCTCTCCTCTCCTCTCCTCTCCTCTTCTCTCTTCTTCTCCCCTTTCCTCTCCTCTCTTCTGCTTTCCTCTCATGCTCTGGTTCAGTGTATTGGTCATGTTCAGTACACTACTTTCTCTCCTTGCTCTGGACTCTTCCAGATGCCTCTAGCTGTACTACCTCTCATATCTACAATAAAATACTTTTCCCTCAACCATACCTTGGAGTGATCATGACCTCACTATATACCTCAAGATGTTCAAGTTGCCAAAATCATTGGGTGCTTGCCATGGAAGCTGGTAAAAGGGTAAACAACCAGCCCAAGAGAGAAAAGGAGTGGGGGAGGGTTGTTGTAATTAATGAAGCTGAAAGGAGGTAGAGATATGGAGTGCTTTGACATCAGATACAGAGATACAGAATTTGAAGTTTACGCTGGGGGATTTTTGGTCTTGCGTTGATCTAGTATTTACTCATTGTCTCCCCTCTCTTCCTTTTTGGAAAGGTAATGTATATTCTGTACCACTGTGTGTTAAAAGTATGTGATCTACTGTTTTTATTTTGACTTTTCACTGATTGTAGTTATGGGATTACCTTGAGTCTTAATGAGACACTGGACTTCAGACTTCTAAACAGTGTTGAGACCATGAAACGCTATGAAGACTACATTATGCATTATGATATGACTTAAAGCCTCTGAGGGTCAGGGAGAGAAATATGATGGTTTAAATGACAATGAGCCCCATAGGCTCATATATTTGAATTCTTAGTCATCAGGGAGTGGAACCATTTGAAATGGATGAGAAGGATTGGTAGGTGTACACTTGTTGAAGAAAGTGTGTCACTGGGAGTGAACTTTTAGGTTTCCAAATTCCATTTCAGTATCAATGTCTTTCTCTTTCTTCATGCTGCCTATGGATCAGGATACAGAGTTCTCAGTTGCTGATTCAGTTCCATGCTTGTCTGCTTTTCATCATGAAGAGACTAACCCTCTAAAAATGTAAGGAACCCCCCAATTAAATGCTTTCTTTTGTAAGAATTACCTTGGTCATGATACCTCTTCACAACAACAGAAAATTAATTTAGACAGGTATGCTTTGGACTGGAGCCTTTCAATAAGAAACTAGGAACTTAATATAAAACCCAATACATTAATATTTTTATTTTCATAATTTTCTCCTGTCATCTTTTTATATTAGGGATTAAAATGGAATATTAGCTATATAAAGAGACAAAAGTATGAAATATAAGCAACAAATATTCTCAGCCCAGATTCAAGATATTCTTTTAGATATGGGTAGGCATTCTGAGACATTGACAACTTTGTTTTTTTCTTTTTGGTTTTCAAGACAGGGTTTCTCTGTGTAGCCCTGGCTGTCCTGGAACTCACTCTGTAGACCAGGCTGGCCACGAACTCAGAAATCTGCCTGTCTCTGCCTCCCAAGTGCTGGGATTAAAGGCGTGCGCCACCACTGCCCGGCGAACAAATTATCTTTCATGCAAACATGCTTCTTGTAAATTTGAAATATGAAAGTTAAACAAGTTTGAAGTCTCTAAAAGGTACTTGAGTGATAGATACATCAATATCTTTTCTCACTATTTCAAAGACAACTATTTCTCAAAGATATTTATTTCATATTAAGCTTTTCTTTCTCTTTTTTAAAATATATAAATCATTTTTATCAAATTCACTGCACACAGTGATAGACTTCCTAAAGGTCTTCTCACACAAGTATATTATATCTAGCATATGCTTTGACCATGTTTATCTCCATTTCTTCTTCTCCCTCTGCTCCCTCTAACTATCAATATTAAATTTAGACTACATCAAAAATGTATGTTTGTCTTTCTGAGTATGATTACTCATTTCACTCACTATAATCCCCAAATGCTTTAATTTTTCTTCAAATAATAAAATTTCATTCTTTGGAGCCAAATTAATTCTACACACACACACACACACACACACACACACACATACACACATACACACACACACAACCACATCACATTCTCTTTCATCTGTAGTTAGATACATAATATAATTCTGTAACTGTTCTGTTATGGAGAATGCTACAAGAGACATAGATGTATAACTATCTGTTGTGTGTTGAGATCTTGCTATTTTATACAGACATAAGAAATGGTGTCACCAACACAGAGCCACATGAAAATACAACCTTTATTGCCATGTAGTGATCAGGCTCCCTAGTTGATGGGAGAAAACATATGTGTTGCTTGTTAATTCTGATTTTGCATGTAGTTCTTTGACAGTGATAAATACAGAGGTTCTATACACTATCCCTGAAGCAACTACAGTTTACCCCTCAGAAGAAAATATAACACAAATACCTCAATCATCAGATAGATGGCCTGAATTATTTAAATCTTGATGTTAAGTGATATCCATATTGTTTCAAGGTAAGAAATATTAATTTAAAACATATACTTGCTAGGGAAAATATCACCAACAAAATCTCCCGTTGTCTCTGAAGGGATATCTACTTAAAATATGCATTGAATCACTTTTACCTACACATCGATTTGTTTTTAGCTGTTTCAACACACACAATTTATAACTCCTGCACTATCCAATGTGAAAAATTCTGGGTGGTCAATTTCCTAGAAAAAATTACTTATTTTATTCTTTAAAAATATTGACTATGAAATCTGACGATTTGGTTAACACTTTGGTTAACTTCCTTTCTTTAGCATCAAGTGCGTGCGGGTGTGTTCTTTGGAAGAGACTGTGGTTTCTTCTAAGAATGAGCCAATAAGGGAATGGGAACAATGAGAAAGGGAGAGGAAGGAGGGAAGGGAGAGTTGGGGGTAAGAGTGAAAAAGAGAAGAAGGGAGAGGAGAATGAGGAGAAGAGAGAGAGAGAGAGAGAGAGAGAGAGAGAGAGAGAGAGAGTTAGAGTTTGGCCCCAAATGCCCATGATAGTATTTAGAGGTAGAGCCATGGGAGACAAATAAGTCATGAATGCAGTATCCTCATGAGGGTGTTGGTCCCTTTTAGAAAGAGGCTCAAAGATTCAGTAGATCTGTTGGCAGAGGTTGAGTTTCTGCAGCTAGCAAGAGTGCCCTTACCTTACTGATGACAGCAATTATGACCCCATGATTTCAAACTTCCAACTGCCAAAAGTATAGGTGCTACATGTCTGTTGTTTATAAGCCAGCCACCCGATTGTGAAGCTGTTCTAAGCAAAACAGGCAGAGAGAAAATTTTGATACCACATTAATGAAGACTTGCTGAATACTGCCATGAATGTGCTACTTCCAGTCTTTATTCTGGCTGTTATATTCATAACTTCTAGTTATATCTCATATGCGAATACTATACTTTATAAATTACACAAGTCATTAAATGTGACCCAGGAAGGAGGTTTGCAATTAGTCAAGATGGTATTCTCCAAAGACAATTTTAGGAAAACATGAGCAACAAATACAGTTCTAGCAGCTAGGGTAATAAGAGTCAGAATTCTGAAGGAAATCGTAGGCAGCTTGTCATTCCAACATTGAACTGAAAAGGGATTACTTTTATTTCTAAGCTAAGTTACTCATTTTAAAAGGGAGCCTTTGCTTTTTAAATTCTGCCCTTGCAGGGAGTACATAACAGCTCCTTTTCATTGTAGAGAATATGGACTTCAACCATCATGAAGAGTGGATTTTCTAAGTAACTGGAGACCAGATGAGCAGGATCATGACCCCTTTATCCTAGGTTCTGAAACTAATTCTCTTGTATTTTCTTGAATGAAATGGTCAAATATAGAAAACTGCATGGATTCTGCAATGCACTGCTTCATTGATGATGCCCAGAGGAAACATTACATATCAGTGGTGGGAAGATATTCATATAGGTTAACTACCTGGAAAAAACAAATTTTCATAAGAATAGTATTTTCATTTCACTCAGAAATGACGACAAATTTAAGCATAAATATAAACACATTTTAAGAATATAAAATAGATTCCCAAGCTGTATGTTTTATTTTCAGAGACAGGAACCAAGTCTTTATGGAAGAAGAGAATTATTAATTTCTTTGTTTATTTATTCAATGTGAAGAACAAAAGATACTTGGTAAAACGAAAAGTTCTACGAAGTTCAGGGACTTCCATTTTCTATGGGAATAGTAAACACAGTGGCCTTGCTCAGATGGCCAAATGGACAGTAGGAGCCCTCAAAAGCCAGATGCTTCTCCTGACTTTCTGGTTTTGAGACTACCAAGGAACCTTGCTAAATCAACACCTACCACAGACATCTCCCCTCCCCCCAGTTTCTTTGAACTCCAGGGGAGACATAGGCTCTCCAGTGATGTTTTAATGATGACATTATTTATCTCCCTTCCTTCCATCCATCCAGCTTCTCTTTTATAATCCAACAAGAAGTACAAGAACATAGCAACAGAAATACATGACTTCATATAAGGTGAATTTCTAAGGAAAATTGCTCTGCTACCATGGGGAAAATATTTCAGATTTCAGGCATTCTTAGATTTTTGAAGAGAGAGAGAAAAAAAAGCTATGTATATCTATACATAGCTTTCAAATCTGCTTGTATGAAAAAATAAATATTATAGCTTCACTTTTTAGAAGACCTAAGAAGCAGTTTACTTAGTTTTAGTTTCAATTACTATATAAAGCTCTGCCCTGAGCATTACAAGCTGCTCATACCAGTGGTTCATAGAAGGTCGAGTATTTTACAGTCACAGAGATGGAGAAAGCAGAATTATAAAACTTGATCCATCAATATATAGGATACTTGATAGCAAAGAAATGAAACATTCTTTGAATCTGGGTAGGCAAATACATGCTTTTTTAAAAATGATTCCTTTACAGAGACTAGAGCCAAGCTTGCCTGTATAAATCACTATGTAGAGAACTTACCCTCCATAATTTTTGCTTGGTTTTGTTTTGTTTAATTTGAAATAAGAAAGTGATGCTTTTGGCCAGGACTTGGGTTACACTTTCTTTGCTTCTATGTCTAAAATGGTCTGCAAGCATTTGTACAGACTCTCATTCTCTAGGTAGAAACAAAATTGTTGAACTTTTATAGGAAGGTTAGCCTCTAACATATCCTTCCACTCAAGACTGCACGTTCTTTCCCATAAATCTTGAGCAGACGTGTGATCTGTTCCTCTACAGCTGTGGGAATTATCTATTGCTTAGGTGTAGCCAGCCTTTTTAACTCAGCAGCTTCCACACATTGCCCTTCCATGTTTTATCTGCTTTAGGTATGCAAATGACCACTGTAAGAGATACAATTAAACTGCAAATGTTTTTGTGCTAACTAGGCTAATAAATATTATTTTTATCATTATAGTAATGGTACAAATGGACTGTGTCTATAAATCCATATCCTACATAAAGTAAAGAGTATTAGCGCTTAGTTATTTTCACTCCCATATTAATAAGCCACACTCTCGTAAACTCTGGGATAATGAGATAAGTGTTCTCTTTTTCCATATCTGGCTTTGAGTAGTTTCAAATCTAAGAACTATGGAAGTTGTGATGGATCACTACATTTCCAGTTGACTTGGACCAATAAAAAAACTAATTGTAAATTTTTTGCAAGATTTCAAATCAATAACATCTGCTGTCTTAGCCATGGATGATTTAATTTTTTAACACGTGCTTCCAACCTTTAATTTTCTGCAAAGCAGCCACATCAATTATTAATTTATCTATATTTCCTCAAAGCGAGGAAGACTTAAGATCTTTCATAAATATTTAAGAATACTGCTGCAAAATAAACAAAAACTTTTACTTAACTTTTAATTGCAAGTTTCAAAACCTGTGATTGAAAAAGCAAAACAAAGAGAGACAAACAGTTTTAAAACTTCAGAGACACATAAAACCAAATCAAACCAATCTCTAAGAGAGATTAGGAGATGTGGGAGGTGACACTTTTATCATAACCTACACTATATGCTTTACAACAGTAAAGTTTGCTACACATTGATATAATGGATAATTAGATATGACTGAACTTAACTCAGGCTCACAAGTGCACTTAATTTCTGATAGCTTACATCTCCTCCCCAACACATTTTACTCTTAATATTAATACTTAACAAACTGACTGAAATAAATATCTGAATGTATAAAATAGATTGCATGTTATTAAAATCATGCACAACCATGTTCATGATCATTAGCAAGTCTTTTGAGATAGCTGGCCCTATCCATTGCTGTTCTTCTCAAAAGACAGGAAGTATCTTCAATTCCTGAGAACTTGTTCTGACTTGGAAGTAGGCTCTATACTGGCCTCAAACTGAGGTCACATTGAATTAGGGAGAATGCTAATAGATTTTGACTGATACATTTGTGGGAAGAGGTTTTAGAGAAGTCATGAAAAGCCACAGGGAGGACGCTGTGTGATACAGTTGCAGAACACTCCCCTGCAAGGCCAGGAATGGCAAGGATATAAGCTGTAACAGCAGCTCTAAGAAGGACCAATATTCTCCCCTAGAGACTCTAGAGACAGCATGGCCCCAATAAAGCCCTGATGTCAGACTTTTGGCATCCAGAACCATAAGGATAAACTTGCTCTATTTCAAGTTACCCAGGATGTGATTCTTTGTTTCAGGAGCCCAGGGGAGTGATACAGACTCAATATGCAATATTCGCTGTATTTTAAGTTGTGAGCTAAGGCATACACACTATAAGCAGTACATATACAGTTAATGTGATTTCATAGCAAATGTCCATTTTTTCCTCCATGAACAGCACTTTGCCACACCCCTAAACACTCACACATGCTCTTTTCCCACCACATTTTTTCCTTTCCCTCAAATGCTTCCTCCCCACCGCAGCTCCCCCTTTCTCCCTGTGCTCCCTCTCTACCACAGCCTTCTTGCTTTCCTGCTTTCCTTCCCAGCCTACTAAACACACGATACTTTTCTTTGTGCTTCTCCTATCTAATCAGATTGAAATCAATATAGTTTGATCATCTGACTTAAGAAAACATTAAATGAGGAAATGAATCTACATGATAGGCTCTGCTTAAGCAAATTCACAAGTTACTAACTAATAAATAATACATTGAAACGGTTACAAATAGGTAAATTTAAATAAGTATACTCATTCAGTTAAGTTTATTTTATCCAAAAGTTATTTCCTACCAGGGCCATGCTGTATGAACTTTATTTTACAGAAGAGCAATATACTACCAACCATCCCACTTTACCAAAACATATAATTTAAAGCAAAGATAGATTATCTTCTAGTAATAATATGTTTTTACATATATATGCACATTTGTGAGATTTAACAACATTTCTTGTACTATAGAATATTTGATCAACCAAACAATGGATTTTTAAAAATCAATGTAAAATTTTACTTAACGAATTAACATAAACATGAGATGCTACCTGTTTCATTTTTTACCATAAGGTTTACACAAATATGCCTGGTTACAAAACTTGCCCATATTATGCATATGAACTCCTGTTGACATGTGCACCTTTACTAAGAGTGGAAAATATATAGATTTGGTTGGGGGTCAGTTATTATCACATTGCATTGCAGTGAGCTACAGAAGGAGGCAAACAGACACAATGTAGCCTATTTCATTAGTATTAAAATGCCTGTGGATGCGTTACTCTCAGATATCTTGTAACACTGTAACTTGAGTGTAACTCAGTTAGCTTAGTGTTCCCAGAAGAAATAAATGGACTGACCAACGAAACTGTTGATTTCCACAGGTTAGGAAAATTGGAAGATTTATTTTAGATAGAAAAAAATGGCAAACTACATTCAGAGGAAAAGAGATTGATTCCTGTGGGAAAGAAATTTGTAAATGTTCTAGCTGGGCATTTTGGTACATGATTATAATACTAGCTCATTTGATGTAGAAGAAAGGGTATCAGGAATATACATCACCCTCAGATACTTAGCAAGTTAGGGGCCCCACAGTGATGCAAACAATTACAGAACTGGGATTTTCAGGCAGGGAATCCTCACGATCAGAGATGGAAAAAATTGCATTGGAGGGTTTGCTTGTTTTTTGTTTTTTGTTTTGTTTGTTTTTTGTTCTAGAGATTAGATGTAAATAATATTTATGACTTAGATATTTGTTATCTTACATTTGATCCAATGGAATTACTCTTAGAAAAATGTCAGTATCATATACTTATGGATCAAATATTGTTTAGTGAAGGGAACATGTGATTCACCATGAGTTCATTGACTCACTAATAATTCAGGTACTATTTCTAGATCCAAAGACCCTGGGATTGCATAATTGTATTTTAAAGACTGTGGATCTAAAACTGTTAATGGAAAATGTAAGAAAGAGGTCCTTAAATTTTTAGAGATTCTATCTCTCAAGTAAAATAGATGAACTAAATATTATTATCACAATTTAGATTAGGACAATTTGTTTTAAAACACTTCATTCAGCCTAATTACGAAAATGATTAAAGACCTTTAAACCTGTTATGTTTGACTTTTGATCTGTCTATTGCTCAGCACAACCTTTCTGAATCATGGAATCTTCATGAAACTTGCCATATTTGTGGGAGAAGCTTTTAAATTGTTATGGTTTTAGAAATGTTTACAAGAACATAAAATGAAAATAGGGGGGAAAGTAGCATGTATAAATTATAAAATTCCTTTTAAAATGTCATATTAAAATTGTAGTTATAGCAGCATTGTTGCATTAAAGAACCTCCTCAACAATAGTTTATGGTCAGTTATCCACATTGCCACCTTTGTGCTTAGGGTATGTTGAATAAAAGAAAATATTGTGTTAAATATCATGTATTCCTAAATGTAAAAAGCACTGCTGTATCTTTTCTATTTGGGTGTATGTGATACTTGACGCTTTTGCAAGTATATCTTTTAAGAGGGTGTTCCCTCCTGTTTCTTCAAGGATTCTAGCATATTTGAAAATTTGCCATATGCTCATTTTTAATGTTTAAAATATAAATTTCTAGGAATATGAATCTTCTTACTGGATTTGTTGATTAATTTTTAGTAGTAGATTATCTTTATGTAACTCTTGTGTTATTTCAGTTGCATGATGCCTTGTTATTAAATCCCCTGTCCGTTGTCGAAGTGTTCTTAGGTGACAGTCTCTTGAAGCATCTTGACTTTTCTCAGTTGTATTAGTTTTTATGTTAATTTTCTAACTTGAATTTGCCACATAACACTGAAAGCATAAATTTAAATTTTCTGCCTCTCAAAGCTCAGGTTTTAGAGTTCTCTGTTTTTCACCTACTGTCTCCTCTGCCCCCTATTGTTTCACACTGGAGGAGATAAGCTTGCTTATAGACTTCATAAACCAGTGCCTATCAATCACTTCACTCAATGAGTCCTTTCCAGGTCCTTGGCTTTTAAAGCAGATCATACTTGGAACCTTCTGTCTTGCACATGTTCAAGGTCACTCTGTTCCTCTATGAGTGGCAAATATCTTCAGGACAATATCTGCCTTTTTTTTTTTTTTTAAATTTTACAGCAGCTTATGCATTCTGTATTCTGGTTTTGTCATCTCACTTCATTTACATAGACTCCTGTTACTTAGCTCAACCTAGACAACATTTTAAAGACTTTGACATGCTTCTTAATTTCTATATGTTAGTTGTTAAGGGCTGAGAAACAGGATGAGAGGAGAGGTGTATTATTTAAATTATCAAGTTCTTAGAACTAGAAATAAGTTTGGGGAGGGGGTGTGAAGAACAAGGTCACTTTGACCTTGTCAGATATAATTTTAGAATAAACATAAATGATGATGGCTGAAAAATGGTAGAAAGAGTCAAATTTATGTGATTTTTCTGCAGACAGCAGGGAATTAGAAAAGAAGATAGAATAGATAGTCTTAGCAGGTTGGGAGGCTAGGCTGAGACAAGAGAGAGAGAGAGAGAGAGAGAGAGAGAGAGAGAGAGAGAGAGAGA
>JADRCH010000633.1:164388-264472 GCA_019843965.1 Rhynchomys soricoides | reverse complement strand
CTTCTCTGAGAGATTTACAGTGAAACAGCTGTGTTTTATTGGGAGTAAGAAGGGCTATATGACCCTTCCTCAGTTGTTATTGATTATAGGGACGGCTATGCATTATTGACTGGTGCTGAGGTTCTGGGAAATCTTCAATTGCACGAAGCAGATATGATTGCTGGACATGTCCTTATGGGGAGAGAGGAAGTTTGCCCTGCAATTCTGCCATCTTTTTCTTTGACTACCTCAAGGGTGGCAGCGGTGGGGGTGAAACCAATTACCTGCTCTTGAGCCTGCAGACCCCGAGCAAGGAAGGAACTCTCCCAACTCAGCTGGTCTCAGGATGGGATTTTCAGGGTTTGGACACATCTTGACCTCAGGCTAACTTTGACCTTGCTCCCTGAGTTGCTCAACTTTCTGATCCCTCATTTACTAAAAAGTATCATTAACCCTATGAGCAACAGGAACCAGGAGTTTGGCTTCAGCACCAGAGACAGACAGGATGACCTGTGTTCTGAGGACAGGATATCAGAGCCCACATGGCAGAATTGGGGGTTATCTTCCTATCCCTGCCAGAGAACAGGGATGTTTGACAGAACAATCCTGCAGCCATGCAGATTGAGATTCCCAGGAAGAAGAATCTGAAGGGGTGGGATGCTGATGTGTGGTCCCCAATCACTACTCTGATGTAAATCCTCTTCCCTGGTGAGAGAACCAGGCACCTGGAGGTCTGTTAGCTGGGAACAAACAGATAATGTCTCACCAGGAGCCTGGGTGGTGACCCTGAGATGGAGAGGACAATTGTCCAGAATCAGGTTTTTCTGTGTACCATTTGGGTCCTCAGGAAACAGAGCCAGGTGATTCTGCTAGGTAGCAGGCTCCATTTCCCACTGTGCTATTTCACTGGTACCCACTATGGCTTGTCCATTAATATGTCATGTGAAGCACTTCACTTCAAATAAATTTAGAAAATGTTTTCACTATGATTAATCACCTTGAGAAATTTTCCTCTGTTTAAAGACATGATCTTTCATTGGCCTGGAACTCACCAATTAGGCTAGACTAGCTGGACAGCCAACCCAAGACACTGCCTGTCTCTTGTTCATGAAGGGCTGGGAATACAAATTCCTGTCATATTCTTGGGTCATAATGAGGGGGCTTGGGTTCAAACTCAGGTTCTCGTACCTGTGTGTCATGCTTTGTGGTGTAAATTTGGTTTTGTCATAGAATATTTTAGTTTCACCATCTAAGGTAATTGGGAGTTTTTCTGGGTATAGCAGCCTGGGCTGGTATTTGTGTTTTCTTAGAGTCTGTATGAGATTTGCCCAATATCTTCTAGCTTTCATAGTCTCTGGTGTGAAGTCTGGTGTAATTCTGATAGGTCTGCCTTTATATATTACCTGACCTTTTCCCCTTACTGCTTTTAATATTCTTTCCTTGTTTTGTGTAGTTGGTGTTTTGACTATAATGTGACGGGAGAAACTTCTTTTCTGGTCCAATCTTTTTGGAGTCCTGTAGCGTTCTTATATGTTTATGTTCATCTCTTTCTTTAGGTTAGGGAAGTTTTCTTCTATAATTTTGTTGAGGATATTTACTGGTTCTTTAAGTAGGGAATTTTCATTCTATACCTATTAGTCATAGGTTTTGTCCCGGATTTCCTGGATGTTTTGGGTTAGGAGCTTTTTACATTTTGTGTTTTCTTTGACTGTTGTGTCAGTATTTTCTATGGTATCTTCTGCACCTGAGGTTCTCTCTCCTATCTCTTGTATTTTGTTGGTGATGCTTGCATCTATGACTCCTGATATCTTTCCTAGGTTTTCTAATTTCAGGGTTGTCCCCCTTCATGATTTCTTTATTGTTTCTATTTCTATTTTTAGTTCCTGGATGGTTTTGTTCATTTCCTTCATCTGTTTGATTGTGCTTTCCTGTAATTCTTTAAGGGATTTTTGTGTTTCTTCTTTAAGGGCTTCTAGTTGTTCTCATATCTCATATCACCATCATGAGATATGATTTTTATCTGAGTCTTGTTTTTCTGGTATATTGGGATAGCCAGGGCTTGCTGTGGTGGGAGAGCTGGGTTCTGATGATGCCAAGTAGCCTTGGTTTCTGTTCCTTATGTTCTTGCCCTTGCTTTTCACCATCTCTGGTTATCTCTGGTGTTAGCTGGTCTTACACTCTTGACTGCGGCTTGTCCCTTCTGCAAGCCTCTGTGTCAATACTCCTTGAAGTTCAGCTCTCTCTGAGAGAAATTTGATTTTGGAGAGCTGTGGTACAGGGTCAGCTCTGAGGTGCAGACAGATACCAGAAGGATCTTGTCCCAAGCTGTCCCTTGGTTCCTGTGTCCTGATGGCTCTGCAAGGGTCCCTCTTGATCCAGTGAATTTGAACAGAGGTGGTGATCTTGCCTGTGTTCACAGGCGTGTGGGCACTATTTGGCTATGGCGCTGTTGTGGCCCAGGCAGAGGTCTCCAACCACGTATGGAAACCGGAAGGCACCTGTCCCTGGCTGTTTTTCAGTCCCTGTGTCCGGAGGATTCTGGGCGGCTCCTGATGAGCAGTGGTGCCACTCATGGGCTTTTCCACACTCCTGGGAAGCTAGATTTCTCTCAGCACTATTTGGCTATGGAGCCCTTGTGGCCCAGGCAGAGATCTCCCTCCACAGATGAAAACAGGCTCACATAAACATTTAAATATGCATCCCACTGTTTTAGACAAGCTCAGCCCTCCATTAAGGTAAGTAGAAAAACTGATAGGAGGAAGAGTGGCGGCCTGAGAGACAGCAGAAGTCTGACTGGGATTCAAAACCAGAGGCTGAATATGCAGGGTGCAGCAGTCTGCACTGACAGGGAGAGCTAGATGGGGGTTCACAGGGAGTCAAAAGGGAGACATGATGAGTGCAGAGAAGAGAAGGCAGGAAAGGGTCAAGAGGTCAGAGCAGGAGGAAGGAAGGAAAGGAAGACAGGACATGGGTCAGTACACCAGTACTCATTCCTCTGACTTGCTGTGTTGTACAGAAGGTCAGCTGACTACTACCTTCTGGTCCTCATGATTCTCAGACCTCTCCCTGACTGGCTGCAGAAGAGCTGTTTGCTGCCCTGGTCCCCTCATGTTGTCTGAACACAGAGAACAGCTGAGAGGCAGGATGGAGATCCAGCATGGCTGACACAGACACTGTTTCTTCTCCTACAGGCAAGCAGAGTAAAGTGTAAACCTTAGTCAGGTGAGCACCTGTCATCCTAAGGGGCAGCTGAGGGGCTGTTGGGAAGTTTATAATGAGAGGCATGGAAGGGAGCCAGAGGAGTGATTCAGTCAGAAGCATGGGACATGTGTAGGAAGACCTGAGTTTGATGTCGAGCCCACACATTATAGCCCAGGGATATGGCAGAAATTTGTAATCTTGCTCTGCATAAGCAAGAGACAGGAGGAGTCATGGATTGGCTGTCCAGATAATTGTAGACCAATTAGGGAGTTCCTGGTGAATGAAAGATCATGTCTTTAAAAATGAGAGGGGGGAGGTAAGAGCCTGCTGGTTTTCACCTGTGGCGGAAGACCACTGCCTGGACCACCAGGCCTCCATAGCCAAACAGCACCGGGAGAAAGTGAGCTGCCCACTTGTGTGGAAAAGCCAGCAAAATAAGGGCCCCAGATGGAGGGACTGAGAAACAGCCGGGAGAGAGAACTGGTCTCCAAGGAATATTGACACCTGGGCTTGATGGAAAGACAAGCCACAGTCAGAGAGAGAAAGACCAGCTAACACCAGAGATAACCAGATGGCAAAAGGCAAGGGCAAGAACACAAGGAACAGAAACCAAGACTACTTGGCTTCATCAGAACCCAGCTCTCCCACCACAGCAAGCCCTGGATACCCCAACACACCAGAAAAGGAAGACTCAAACATAAAATCACATCTCAAGAGGGTGATAGAAGATTTTAAGAAGGAAACAAACAACTCCCTCAAAGAAATACAAGAGAACACAGGTAAACAACTGGAAACCCTTAAAGAAGATACACAAAAATCCCTTAAAGAATTACAGGAAAACACAATCAAACAAATGAACAAAACCATTCGGGAATTAAAAACAGAAATAGAAACAATAAAGAAATCACAAAGGGAGACAATCCTGGAGTTAGAGAACCTAGGAAAGAAATCAGGAGTCATAGATGCAAGCATCACTAACAGAATACAAGAGATGGAAGACAGAATCTCAGGTGCGGAAGATACCATAGAAAACATGGACACAACAGTCAAAGAAAACACAAAATGCAAAAAGCTCCTAACCCAAAACATACAAGATATCTAGGATGTAATGAGAAGACAGAACCTGAAGATAATAGGTATAGAAGAGAGTGAAGATTCCCAACTTAAAGGACCAGTGAATATGTTCAACAAAAGTATGGAAGAAAACTTCCATACCCTAAAGAAAGAGATGAACATAAATATACAAGAAGCCTACAGAACACCAAATAGACTGGACCAGAAAAGAAATTCTTCCCATCACATTATAGTCAAAACACCAAATACACAAAACAAGGAAAGAATATTAAAAGCAGTAAGGGAAAAAGGGCAAGTAACATATAAAGGCAGACCTATCAGAATTACACCAGACTTCTCACCAGAGACTGTGAAAGCTAGAAGATACTGGGCAGATCTCATACAGACTCTAAGAGAACACAAATGCCAGCCCAGGCTGCTATACCCAGCAAAACTCTCAATAATCATAGATGGTGAAACCAAAATATTCTATGACAAATCCAAATGCGCACAGTATGTCTCCACAAACCCAGCCCTACAAAGAATAATACATGGAAAACGCCAACTCAAGGAGGGAAACTACACCCAAGCAAAAGCAAGAAAGTAATCTTTCAACAAACTCAAAAGAAGATAGCCACACAAACATATAAACAATATCAAAAATAACAGGAAACAACAATCACTATTCTTTAATATCTCTTAACATCAATGGTCTCAACTCCCCAATAAAGAGACATAGACTGACAGACTGGATCCATAAACAGGACCCAGCATTTTGCTGCATCCAGGAAACGCACCTCCGTGTTAAAGACAAACACCACCTCAGAGTAAAAGGCTGGAAAACAAATTTACAGGCAAATGGTCCCAAGAAACAGGTTGGAGTAGCCATTCTAATATCGTATAAAATTGACTTTCAACTAAAAGTCATTAAAAAAGATAAGGAAAGATACTTCATATTCATCAAAGGAAAAGTCTATGCTCCAAATGCAAGAGCTCCCACATTCATAAAAGAAACTTTACTAAAGCTCAAAGCACACATTGCACCTCACACAATAATAGTAGGAGACTTCAACACCCCCTATCAACAATGGACAGATCTTGGAAACATAAACTAAACAGAGACACAGTGAAAGTAACAGATGCTATGAACCAAATGGGTTTAACAGATATCTTTAGAACATTTCATCCTGCATCAAAATAATATACCTTCTTCTCAGCACCTCATGGTACCTTCTCCAAAATTGATCATATAATTGGTCACAAAACAAACCTCAACAGATATAAGAAGATTGAAATAATCCCATGCCTCCTATCAGATCACTACAGAATAAGGCTGGTCTTCAATGGCAACAACAACAAGAACAACAACAACAACAACAACAACAACAGAAAGCCCACATACACATGGAAGCTGAACAATGCTCTACTCAATGATAACTTGATCAAGGAAGAAATAAAGAAAGAAATTAAAGACTTCCTAGAATTTAATGAAAATGAAAGTACAAGTTACCCAAACCTATGGGACACAATGAAAGCAGTGTTAAGAGGAAAACTCATAGCTCTGAATGCCTCCAAAAAGAAACTGGAAAGAGCATATTCTAGCAGCTTAACAGCACACCTGAATGTTCTAGAACAAAAAAATGCTGATACACCCAAGAGGAGTAGAAGGCAGGAAATAATCAAATTAAGGGCCGAAATCAACCAATAGAAACTAAAAGAACTATACAAAGAATCAACAAAACTAGGAACTGGTTCTTTGGAAAAATCAACAAGATAGATAAACCCTTAGCCAGACTAACCAGAGGGCACAGAGACAGTATGCAAATTAACAAAAGTTAGAAATGAAAAGGGAGATATAACAACAGATTCTGAGGAAATTAAAAAAAATCACTATATCCTACTACAAAAACCTATATGCAACAAAATTGGAAAATCTGGAGGAAATGTACAAGTTTCCAGACAGATACCAATTACCAAAGTTAAATCAGGATCAGATAAACCATCTAAATAGTCCCATAACCCCTAAAGAAATAGAAGCAGTTATTAAAAGTCTCAACCAAAAAAAGCTCAGGACCAGATGGGTTCAGTGCAGAATTCTATCAGACCTTCGAAGAAGACCTAATACCAATATTCTTCAAACTATTCCACAAAATAGAAACAGAAGGAACACTACCCAATTCATTCTATGAGGCCACAGTTACACTGATACCAAAACCCCACAAAGACCCAGCAATAAAAGAAAACTTCAGACCAATTTCCCTTATGAATATCGATGCAAAAATACTCAATAAAATTCTTGCAAACCGAATCCAAGAACACATCAAAATAATCAATCACCATGATCAAGTAGGCTTCATCCCAGGGATGCAGGGATGGTTTCATACCTGGAAATCCAACAATGTAATCCACTACATAAACAAACTCAAAGAAAAAAGCCACATGGTCATTTCTTTAGATGCTGAAAAAGCATTTGACAAAGTTCAACATCTTTTCATGATAAGTCTTGGAAAGATCAGGAATCCAAGGAGCATACCTAAACATAGTAAAAGCAATATACAGTAAACCAGTGGCCAAGATCAAATTAAATGGAGAGAGACTCGAAGCAATCCCAGTAAAATCAGGGACTAGACAAGGCTGCCCTCTCTCTCCCTATCTATTCAACAAAGTACTTGAAGTTCTAGCTAAAGCAATCAGACAACAAATATAAATTGGAAAGGAAGAAATCAAAATATCACTATTTGCAGATGATATGATGGTATACTTAAGTGACCTGAAAAACTCCACCAGAGATCTGCTACAGCTGATAAACAACTTCAGCAAAGTGGCCGGATACAAAATTAACTCAAGCAAAGCAGTGGCCTTCCTATACTTGAAGGATAAACAGGCTGAGAAAGAAATTAGGGAAATGACACCCTTCACAATTGTCACAAACAATATAAAATACCTTGGTGTGACTCTAACCAAACAAGTGAAAGATCTGTATGACAAGAACTTCAAGTCTCTGAAGAACAAAATCGAAGAAGACCTCAGAAGATAGAAAGATCTCCCATGCTCATGGATTGGCAGGATTTATATAGTTAAAATGGCCATCCTGCCAAAAGCAATCTACAGATTCAATAAATCCCCATCAAAATCCCAACTCAGTTCTTCATAGACTTAGAAAGAGCAATTCTCAAATTCATATGGAATAACAAAAAACCCAGGATAGCAAAAACTATTCTCAACAATTAAGGGACCTCTGGGGGAATCAGCCTCCCTGACTTCAAGCTGTGCTACAGAGCAGTAGTGATGAAAACGGCATGGTATTGGTACAGCAGCAGGCAGGTAGTCAATGGAATATAATCAAAGACCCAGAAATGAACCCACACACTTATGGTCACTTGATCTTTGACAAAGGAGCTAAAACCATCCAGTGGAAAAAAGACAGCATCTTCAACAAATGGTGCTTGTTCAACTGGAGTTCTACATGTAGAAGATTGCAAATTGATCCATTCCTATCTCCCTGTACAAAGCTCAAGTCCAAGTGGATCAAGGACCTCCACATAAAACCAGATACACTGAATCTAATAGAAGAGAGAGTGGGGAAAAGTCTTGAACACATGGGCACAGGGGAAAAGTTCCTGAACTTTGGCTTGTGCTCTAAGATCAAGAATCGACAGATGGGACCTCATAAAATTACAAATCTTCTGTAAGGCAAAGGACACTGTCAATAGGACAAAATGGCAACCTACAGATTGGGAAAAGATCTTTACCAATCCTATGTCTGATAGAGGGTTAATATCCAAGGTATACAAGGAACTCAAGAAGCTAGACTCCAGAGATCCAAATAACTCTATCAAAAAATGGGGAACAGAGCTAAACAGAGAATTCTCAATTGAGGAAACTCGAATGGCCATGAGCACCTAAAGAAATGTTCAACATCCTTAGTCATCAGGGAAATGCAAATCAAAACAACCCTGAGATTCCACCTCACACCAGTCAGAATGCCTAAGATCAAAAACTCAGTTGACAGCATATGTTGGCGAGGATGTGGAGAAAGAGGAACATTCCTCCATTGCTGGTGGGAATGCAAGCTGATACAACCTCTCTGGAAATCAGTTTGGTGGAGTCTCAGAAAAATGAACATAATACTACCTGAGGACTCAGCTATTCCACTCCTGGGCATATACCCAGAAGATGCTCCGATATGTAATAAAGACACATGTTCCACAATGTTTATAGCAGCCATATTTATAATAACCAGAAGCTGGAAACCACCTAGATGTCCCTCAATAGAGGAATGGATACAGAAAATGTGGTTCATTTACACAATGGAATACAACTCAGCTATTAAAAACAATGACTTCATGAAATTCACAGACAAATGGATGGAACTTGAAAATATCATCCTGAGAGAGGTGATGTAGTCACAAAAGAATGAACATGGTATGTACTCACTGTTAAGTGGTTATTAGCCCAAAAGTTCGAAATACCCGAGTCACTTCACAGCAGCAGTAGGGCTGAGTGTGAGGTACCAGATGGAGGACTTTGAGAGGGGACCGAAGGAGCTGAGGGAGTTTGCATCCCCAGGGAGGCAGCAACAGTGTCAACTGGCCTGACCCCCCCACACTCCTGGAGACTGATCCACCAACCGAAGAATACACATGGAGGGACCCATGGTGCTGGCCACATATGCGGCAGAGGAGGGTCTTGTTAGCCATCAGGGGGAGGAGAGGCCCTTGGACCTGAGGGTGTTAGATCCCCCAGTAGAGGAGAATGCCAAGGAGGGAAGATGAGAGTGGGTGGGTGGGTGCGTGGGAAAATACCCCCATAGTGGCAGGGGGAGGGAAGAGGAAATGGGGAGGTTCCAAAGGGGAGATCTGAAAAGGGGGAAACATTTGAAATGTAAATAAAGTATGAAAAAAAAAATAAATAAAAAAATAAAAACGAGAGGAATTGCTCAAGGTGATACATCCCGATCATAACATTTTCTAAATTTATTTGAAGGGAAGGATTTCAAATCATGTATTAATGGACAAACAATAGTGTGTACCGGTGAGATAGCCCAGTGGGAAATGGAGCCTGCTACCTTGCCCAATGACCTGGGTGTGATTCCTGGGGACTACATGGTACTCAGAGAAAACTGACTCTGGACAATTGTCCTCTCCCTCTCAGGGTCACTACAGGCTCCTGATGAGACATTGTCTGTTTGTCTCCAGCTAACAGACCTCTAGGTGCCTGGTTCTCTCACCAGGGCAGAGAGTTTACATCAGAGTAGTGATTGGTGATCACACATCAGCACCCCACACCTTCAAATTCTTCTTCCTGGGAATCTCAATCTGCATGGCTGCAGGATTGTTCTGTCAAACATCCCTGTTCTTGGGCAGGGATAAGAAGATAACCCCCCCTTCTGCCATGAGGGCTCTGATGTTCTGTCTTCAGAAGTCAGGTCATCCTGTCTGTCTCTGGTCCTGTGATCCTGACTGTGCTGTTTCCCGTTTGCTCATAGAGTTAATGATACTTTTTTTAATAAATGAGGGATCAGAAAGTCAAACAACTCAGGGAGCCAGTTCAGAGCTAGGTTGAGATCTAGATGTGTCCAAAACCCTGAAAATCTTATCCTGAGACCAGATGAGTTGGGACAGTTCCCTTCTCTCTCTGTTTCTGCTTGTTTTGATGCAAGAACCCTGTATGACCCCCACCTTCACCACCCTTGAGATGATCACAAAACAAGATTGCCAAATTGCAGTTTTAATTTCCTCTCTCCCCATGAGGACATGTCCAGCAAGCACCTGGAATTCCTCTTCATGCAAATGAAGTTTTCCCAGAACCTCATCACCAGGCAATAATGTACAGTCCCCTCTCTAATCAATAACCATTGAGGAATTTTTATATATCCCTTGTTACCCTCAATAAAAAGTTTCAGTGAAAATCTCTCAGAGAAGCCTGTTTTTCACCAGACTCAATCTAGAAGAGATCCTGTGAATCCACCAACGTGAATAAGCTTCATCCCTTCCATTCTAGTCAGATGCTCAACTTGCCTGCATATCTCAGGGGCAGAAGATGAACTAGGCCAGTAAATAAATATCTTACTCCCAGCAATCTATGTCAGAGTTTCTCTTGACCCTCTTCTCCCCTAAGAGAGTTGCAGACTGTATCCAGGATACAAGTTAGTGGGAGAGGGGCAAGAACCATGGTGCATATTGAAAAACACTGCCTGAGAATCAGGGTTCCTCTCTCCCTTACTCCCTGGACACTGTTGTCTCATTCAGAGCCCTGATCCTTCCGTGCTTCAGATCCAGTGACAGACTATGACTTTTCTGGGTCCCATGTTAGGCTTCCTTTCCTTACAGGTCCAACTATATGCACTCACTTTCTCATTTCCTGCCATGTTGATATGGACTTTGGGTTCTCTCCTAGGACAGGACTTTTGTCCCAAGTCCAGTCTGTCTTAACATTTGATTGTCAGAGGGTCAGCTTCTAACAAAAACCCTGTGGGGACACAGGAAACCATACAGAATGACCCAGTAAGAGGGAAACCAGGCTTCTCTTATAGCCAGAAGAGGTTCATGGCCATACTTGATAGAGATCTATCAACCACAGTGAGCCATAGTTGCAGAGAGGCACAGTTACAGCTCCAGTCCACCAATCACAAGTCTCAAATGAGTATTATTTATTGTCTTTTCCTATTCATTGGGCGTATCCCCACTCCCACGAGACTGGTTGGAGATCATTGGGATCATGGAGAAGTCACCAAGGTTTCTTGTAGCTAAAGTGAAGTGTCCCAGAGAAGCTATGAGGTGTCTGCTGTGGTTGTGACTACATCTAACTCTCCTGAGGCTGAAGTCAACAGCTTTCAGGGGCACAGTGACCTTGGGAGCTGGGATGATGTTTCCTCTGAGCATCCCTGAAGTGTTCACACAGCAGGATGCCACAACAGTGGTCTGTCCAGTCATCTAAAGGAGTCCATTTGTCAGGTCCTTGCCAAAGGCACCTGCACACAGAGGAGGGACTTTAATGCAGTTGTTCAAATGGTCATGTGACTTTCCATGTCATTTTCCATTGTTTGTGTCACAGAAAATTCACAGAAAAGACTTACATAGAACCAACATTATCAACAACACACAGGTATGTAAGCCTCAGCTGTACACATGTAAGTAGACTGTGCCTCTGATCTGCCAAAAGAGAACATTGTGGTCCAACCAGGGAGCAGATATTAGCTTCTGCTGTGGCTACCAGTGTTTGGAATACGTGTTCCCTGATTTGAGCTAATGAATAGAAAAAGTACTACAGGAAATTGGGCAACATAACATTGTTGTCATCTCAACTATTGACAGGGAGTGATGGGAAGAGTTTCATTTGGAGCACTGGTTCTCAACCTGTGGGTCACCACCTCTTTGAATGTAGCATGACCCATTCAAAGGAGTGGCATGTCAGATAATCTGCAACAGATGTTTATATTACTATCATTACATTAGTAAAATCACAGTCATAAAACAGCAATAAAATATTTTTATGTTTGGAGCCACCCCAATATGAGGAAAGGTTGTCACAGCTTTAGGAAGCATGAGAAACCCTGAATTGGAGGCTATTCTTGGTACCTCTTGAGTTTAGGCCAGCCTGGGTTACATGAGACTTTGTCTTTAAATCAACAGCAAAGCTAAGCAAAACCGAGAAAAGTGCAGAAGTCAAGGAGAAAGGTCATCTGTTTGTTCCATTTTTGTTGGATGGAAACTTGAAGATGATACCAGTTCCCTCTTCAGATTTACATTTAAAAAAATGTGACTATCCATACTTCAGGGTTTTTTGTTCATTGTGTTTTTCTGTTTTTGTTTTTGAGAAATGGATCTCTCTACTATGTAGATCTGACTGTCTTGGAACTTGATTTGTAGACCAATGCTAGCCTCAAATTCAGAGATGCCCCTGCTTCTGCATTTTACAAAATGAAATGAAGTCCTGACCACAATACCTGGCTTATTAACAAAGTTTTGCTTTTGGTTTTTTGGTTTTTGCTTTTCATTTTAAGCTACATACATAACACTGAAGAGGGAAGTGAAAGTTTCTCTGCTTCTGTGACCACAAACTTGATGACACATATATAAGTGTCTCTGTGCTTGGCTATCAGCAGAAGTTAGCAGACCTTATACCAGAGGAGATTGAGCTGGTCCCAATTCCACTTCCTAGGCCTTTAGGATGCAGTGTAGAGTCTCCTCCTGGGAGTTCCCCTGAGCAGGGCTCCACAGAGGTGCTCATGCTGAGACTGGGCAGTAGAGATGAAGATGATATTATCCTAGGGAGAAACAGGAGGTCAGATGGCAGCAGGACAACTGTGCTGTTGTAAGCTGCAGCAGCAGCCTGAGCATCCTGTCTGCACCACCAGCCGCCAGCCTTCCACCACACACTCTAGCATCTCCTCCACTCTCCCCAGGCCACAGTCTGGGTGGGTTACTTTGAGCTTCCATTGGGGTCTGTGTGTTTTCACTAGGGAAGAGAAATCAAGGAACGTACAGGTAGGTAGTGTGACAGAGATGGAGAAGAGAGGGATACTTTTCATCATGAGGTTATCTGCTGGGTCAGGTCCCCACAGAGCCTGCAGTTTGTCTTTTCTGAGGGTTGTTTCTTGAATGGAAGAGTTCAGAGGGAATTAAGAAGCCTTCAACCTGCTCTCTCTCACCACTATCATAGAATAAACCAATTGGGCAAAAATTTAGAGAATCTGAATGCTGTGAACACTCAGGAAGAGCCTGAAGAGTCACAGAGCCTGGTCTGAGGGAGGCCATGTTTACTCAGGATGAAGACTGGGTGAAGTCATGGTAGCTGATCAGCTGTTAAAGGTGGCTTGAATGGTCTCCTTCTCTCTCTCTCTCTCTCTCTCTCTCTCTCTCTCTCTCTCTCTTTCTGTGTGTGTGTGTGTGTGTGTGTGTGTTTGCAAATAAGTGTGTGCTCAGGTATGTGGAGTCCAGAGGACAACCTCAGGCATTATGACTAGGGACACCATCCAACTTGACTATCAACCTTGGGTTTCTTTGCTTGGTTTCTTGTTATTTTGACATGTGGTTTTTGTGTTATTTTGATTTGATTTGCTTCTTTTTAAATTGTTTGTTGTTTTAGTTTGTTTAGGTTTTTTTTTTTGAGACAAATTTTTACTATGTAGTCCTTGCTGCCCAGAAACTGGATATATAGACCACACTAGCTTTAAACTGAAAGAGATCTATTTGCTTCTTCTCTGTCTCTGCCTCCCAAAAAGCTAGAAGCAAAGGCAAGAATGAACATGACCACCTCAAGCTTTAGTATTTTTTTAAACTATACTTTTTTAGCTAAATTGTGGGAGGCAGGGCCACGTGTACTACTGTCTAAGCCACACCTATGTTCTAACATGATCATCACTAGGTGTGCAGAAGCTCCTAGTGTGCACAGCAAAATCCCAGGTTGCTCTTTTACAGAAAGTGCCTTTCCCTTGGGAAAGCAGCATGGCTGCAGGGCACAGTCACTGGTATTGGGAAAGCAGGAAGATATTCCAGGAGACTGATGACAGCATACCGGGCAGAATCATCCCCCGGGACAGCAGGGTCCCCATGGGGATTCAACACAGTCTAGGACTTGAAATTAGAACAGAGTCCATAACTTAGGGTTAAGAATCCAGCAGGTGGCAGCAGTGCAGCAGGGCACAAGGGGAAGCTGGGCTCCTGTAGAACTCACCGGAGCCAAATGCTGGGATTCAGCAGCAGACATATGACAGTCTTGTGAGGTCCAGCCCCTTCTTGGGAGAGTTACCAATCAAGTCACAGTTTACCCAGAAACCCCAGAGAGTAAGGGAAAGGCAGATGAAATCTGGAGGTGAGGACTCATGACCAAGAGGGCATCCTCACAGACCTCACTGCAGCTAAGAATGTGCTTCATGTGGCAGAGCTTGCCTGCTCAAGCTGATAAATCATGGTCATGACATTTCTAAATTGACCTCATGTGAAGTACTTCAAATTACATATTACTGAACAAAAAATAGTGTGTGCCAGTGAGATAGGTCAGTGGGTAATGGGACCTGCTGCCAAGCCAAATGACCTGGGTGTGATTCCTGGGCACTCAAATGGTACACAGAGAAAACTGACTCTGGAAAATTGTCCACTGCCTCTTAGACTCACCCACAGGCTCCTGGTGAGACATCATTCCTTAGTTCCCAGATAACAGATCTCCAGGTGCCAGGATCTCTCACCAGAGAGGTGAGTTTACATGAAAGTAGTTATTGGTGACCACACATCTCCATACCATCCCCTTCTATGCTTCCTCTCTGGGAATCAGAGCTCTTGGCTGTAGGATTGTGCTGTGAAACATCACCATTCCTGGTTAGATATAAGAAGATAACCCCCACATCTGCCATGTGGGCTCTGATACCCTCTCCTCGGAACTCAGCTCATCCTGTGTATCTCTGGTCCTAAGAGCCTGATTGTGCTCTTCTCTGTCTGCTCATGGAGTTCTTATCACTTTTAATAAATGTCTATACTCACAGCAATCCATCCCAGTGTCTCTCTTGAGTCCCTGCCCCTTTCCCCTCATGAATCCTCTTAGAGAGTTGTACATTGTGTCCTGGATATAGGTCGCAGGGAAAGATGCAAGGACCATGGTCAACATTGAAAACTGCAGCCTGAGAATCAGGGATCCCTTCTTTCTTACTCCCTGTACACTGTCAGCTCATCCAGAACCTGACCCCTCCATGTCTCACATCAAGTGACAGACCATGGCTTGCTTGGATTCCATGTTGGTCTTCCTTTCCTCACAGGTCAAACTATATGCAATAATTTTCTCATTTCCTGCCATGTTGGTATTCTGGCCTCTTGGTCTTTCTGTCTCATGCTCATTCTGTCTTAACATTTGATAGTCTGTGGGTCAGCTTCTAACCAAAAGCCTGTGGGGACACAGGAAACTGTCCAGAGTGACCCAGTAAGAGTGAAACAAGGTTTCACTTGTAGCCTGAAGAGGTGCATGGCTATGCTTGATAGAGATCTACCAACCACAGTGAACCACAGGTGCAGCTTCAGTCCACCAATCCCAAGCCTCAAATGAGGATTGTTCATGGGCCTTTACTGAGGGATTGGGAAAACTATCTCAAATCCCATTCAAGCTGGAGATAAGTTTGTCATGGAGAGGTCACCAAGGCTCTTTGTGGCTAAAGTGAGGTGTCCTGGAGCAGCTGTGAGGTGTCCGCTGTGGTTGTGACTGCATCCAAGCTTCCTGAGGCTGAACTCAGCAGCTCTCAAGGGCACAGTGACCTTGGAACTTGGGGTATTGTTTTCTGTTCACACAGCAGGATGCATTGATGGTGGTCTGTCCAGTCATCTAAAGGAGTCCATTTGTTAGGTAGACGCACAACACAGGCCTCTGCACACAGAGAAAGGGCCTTAATGCAGTTGCTCAAGTCGTCATATGACTTCCAAGGTCCTTTTCAATTGTTCAAAAGGGAAAGAAACACAGAACAGCACACAGCAAAGACTTATAGAGCTAACATTCTCAACATCACATAGGTGCTTAAACCCCAGTTGTATACACTTAGGCAGAATGTGTCTCTGATCTACCAAAAGGGAACTTTATGATCCAAGTTGGGAGCAGACATTAGCTTCTGTCCTGGCTACCAGTGTTAAGAATGCATGTTACCTACTGAGCTGGTCAGTAAGAAAAAGTGCCAGAGAAAGTTGGGCATCATCACATGCCTGTCATCCCAACTACTGACAGGTAGTGATGGGAAGATTATCAGCTGAAGCACTGGTTCTCAACCTGTGGGTCACCACCTCTTTGAAGTTAGAAGGAATCTTTCACAGATATTTAAGTTATCCTGAATATCTGATATTTATATTATGATCATAACATTAGCAAAGCCACAGTCATGTAACAGCAATGAAATAGTTTTATCATTGGATTCACCCCAATATGAAGAAATGTGGTTGCAACATTAGGAAGCTTGAGAACCACTAAATTGGAGGCTATTCTTGGTACCTCTTGAGTTTAGGCCAGCCTGGGTTAAATGAGACTTTATCTTTAAATCAACAACAAAACTAACCAAAACTCCTAACAGTACAGTGATGTCATGGACAAAGTCATCTGTTAGTTCCCTTTATTTGAAGATGGATAACTTGAATATGATACATATTTTCTTTCCAGATTTACATAAAAATATGACTTTGTTTTTTGTTTGTATGTTGTTGTTTGTTTTTGTTTTTCATTTTTGTTTTTAAGGAGGGGTTATTCTATTATAAAAATCTGACTGTCCTGAAACTTGCTTTGTACACCAAGGCTGGCCTCAAAGTCAGACATGTTCCTGCCACTGTATCCTACAAAATGTACCACCATGCCGGGGCTATTAGCACTTCTTGGTTTTTTGTTTTTGTTTTGTTTTAAGCTAAATAATAACTCTGAGGAGGGAGGTGAAAGTTTCTCTGTTTCCGTGACCACAAAGTTGAGGACACATGTATAAATATTTCTGTCTTTGGCTATCAGTAGATGTTGGAGAAGACTAAGCTGCTCCCCCAGTCCCACTCACTGGGCCTTTAGGACACAGTATAGAGTCTCTTCCTGGGTCACTCATTTGGGCAGGGATGCAGGCAGATGCTCATGCTGAGGTGGGCAGTAGGTGAGGCAGATGAAGAAGATGATGTCATCCTAGGGGAGAAGCAAGAGGTCAGATGTCCACAGGGCAACTGTGCTAATTGCAAAGCTGTAGCTCCAGTCTGTGTGTCCTATCTGCACTACCAGCTGGCATCCTTCTGCCACCCTCTCTAGCATCTCCTCCACTGTACTCAGGACCCAATCTGGGTAGGTTATTTTGAGGTTCCATTGGTGTCTCTGTGTTGTCACTAGGGTAGAGAGATCAATGAGTGTGTGTGCGTGCATAAGGAAGTGGTGACAAGAATGGAGAAGAGAGGGACAGCTTTCTTCCAGGAGGTTATCTGCTGGGTCAGGGTCCACAGAGCCTCCAGGTAAGTCTTATCTGTGGGAAGTCTCTGGAATTGGATCATTCACAGAGTAACAAGAAGGGTTGAGCCTATTTTCTCCCTCCTCTGTCATGGGATAAGGAAGTTGGGTATAAAATCAGAGAGTCTAAGTGCTGTAGATACTGCTGGGAACTGGAGTCTGAAGAGTCACAGAGCCTGGTCTTAGGGAGGGCATGTTTAGTCAGAATGAAGACTGGGTAAATATGTAGTTGCAGATCAGTTGTGGAAGGATCATTGCATGATATGTGTCTTAGTCAGGGTTTCTATTCCTGCACAAACATCATGGCCAAGAACCAAGTTGGGGAGGAAAGGGTTTATTCAGCTTACACTTCACATTGCTATTCACCACTGAAGGAAGTCAGGACTGGAACTCAAGCAAGTCAGGAAGCAGGAGCTGATTCAGAGGCCATGGAGGGATATTTCTTACTGACTTGCTTCCCCTGGCTTGTTCAGCTTGCTTTCTTATAGAACCCAAGACTACCAGCCCAGGGATGGTACCACCCACAAGGGGCTCTCCTCCCTTGATCACTAATTTAGAAAATGCCTTACAGCTGGATCTCATGGAGGCATTTCCTCACCTGAATCTCCTTTCTCTGTGATAATTCCATCTTGTGTCAAGTTGACACACAAAACCAGCCAGCACAATATGTGTCTGAGATCTGGTACGTGTGTGAGCAAGTCAGTTTGGGCTCATGTATGGGAAATGCAGAGGACAATCTCAGGTGTGATGATCCAAGTTCACCATCAACTTTGTGTTTCTGTTTTAGATTGGTTGGTGTTTCGTTTGATACATAGGCTTTTGTAGGTTTGGCTGGGTTTCCTTTGTTTTTAAATTTTTTTATTTATTTTGTTTGTTTGATACCACTTTTCACCATGCAGCCACTGGATATATAGACTAGGCCAGCTTCAAACCCAATGAGATCCATGTGCCTCTCTGCCTTCCTTCTCTTAAAGGTTAGACTTGAAGTATGTCCATGTCCAACTTGGGTTATAATTTTTAAAATAACACTTATTTATTCTGGGGTGTTTGCAGTGGGTAGGGGACACATGTGCTACTGCCTGAGCCTCACCCAGGTTCCACCACTGCAGTGCGATGCTCCCCATGGTCCTGTGATATGTAAAAACCCTGTGTGCAACCAAAACTTCAGGTTTCCTGTACAAGAACAGAGACCATTACTTGAGATTAAGGAGTCAGGAGGTGGCAGCAGTGCAGCTGAGTACAAGGGGCAACTGCCATCCTTTAGAACCCAGCAGAGCCTGTTGTATACAAATGCTCCAGTCCAGCAGCTGACTTATGACAGTCTTGTCAGGTCCAGCCCTTCCTTGGGTGGGTTAGTAATCAAGTGACCTTCTATCCAGAGACCTCAGACAGTCAGGATAAGGCAGATGAAATCTGGAAGTGAGTACTTGTGGCTAGGACATTCTTACAGACCTCACTCAGCCAAAGATGTTCATCTGGTAGAGTGCTTCCTTGCCTCTCATGGACAGAAAATAAAGTTCTTTGTTCACTGTGAGACAAAGGATGAGGATGGTGCACACCTGTAATCCCAGCTGATAGAAGGCATTGACAGGAGAATCCGTAGGAGTTCCAGATTATCCTTGGATACATAACTAATTTTAGGATAAGCTTGGCCAAATCCCAGTCTAAGCCCCTGCCAGGTGAGCACCTGTCATCCCAACTGGCAGGTCGGGGACCCTTTGGGGAAGTTTATTATGACAGGCATGCAAGGTAGCAAGAGCAAGAGAGGTGATTCAGCCAGAGAGATGTACATGGGTAGGAGGACCTGAGTTTGATCTGAAACAGCCACATTATAAGCCAGGTATGTGGTAGGAGTTTGTAATCCCAGCCTTGCATGAGCAAGAGATAGGCAGAGTCATGGGGCTGACTGACTAGCTAGTCTAGTCTAATTGGTGAGTACCAAGCTCATGAGAGGCCATGATATTAAAATCTTGTAGATTTCTCAAGATGATCAATTATGGTCATAATATTTTATATATTTATGTTAAATGAGATTTTAATGAAAAAGAAAACAGTCTATGCCTGTGAGATGGCTCTGTGGAAATGGAGCCTGCTGCCTAGCACAGTGATCTGTGTGTGATTCCTGGGGACCCAAATGGTACTCTGAGAAAATTGCCTAAGGACAATTGTTCTCTGCTGCTCTGGATCACCCACATGCTCCTGATGAGATATCATGTCTTAGTTCCCGGCAAACAGACCTCCTGGTGCCAAGATCTCTCACCAGGGAGGTCAGTTACTTCAAAGTAGTGATTAAGTGCACACACCCTGAATACCACTGCCCTCCCTGCTTCTTAGAAGGGAATCAGAGCTCATGCATGCAGGATTGAGTGTGGCACATCCTAAGAATCCATGTGGGCTCTGATTTCCTCTCCTTAGAACCCAGGGCATCCTGTCTGTCTCTGGTCCTGAGAGCCTGACTGATGTTCTCTGTTGGTTCATGAAGTTAGTAACACTTTTTAATAAATGTGGGATCAGAAATCAAGCAACATCAGGAACCATGTCAGAGAAATACTGAGATCAAGACAAGTTCTGCTTCCGGTTTCCATCTGTGGCCGGGGACCTCAGCCTGTGCCACAGAGCCCATAGTCAAATAGTGCCGGGAGAAAGTTAGCCTCCCAGGAGTGTGGACAAGCCTGTGAGTGGAGGTAAGACCAGCACCACTGCTCAGTGGGACCCACCCGGAACCGTCAGGACACAGGGACCGAGGAGCAACCTGGGACAGGAGCCTTCCAGTTTACACCTGTGGCCTGTGCCACATGGCTCCAGACCCAAATAGCACAGGGAAAGAACTAGCCTCCCAGGAGTGTGGACAAGCCTGTGAGCAGGGGTAAGGCCAGCAACTCTGCTCAGAGGGACCCACCTGGAACCCTCAGGACATAGGGACTGAGGAGTGGTCTTCCGGTTTCCTTTGGCAGCCAGGGCGCTAATCCTGTGACACAGTGCTCCCTACCCAAATAGTGCCAGGAGAGAGCTGGTCTCCCAGGAGTGCTAACACACCTTCATGCACAGTCAAGACCACCACTTCTGTTCAAATTCCTGTATCAAGAGGGACCTTTGCAGAGCCATCAGGACACTAGAATCAAGGAACAGCTGGGGACAGGATCCTTCTGGTTTCTGTATGCACCTCAGAGCTGACCCTGTACCACAGTTCTCCAAAACCACATTCCTCTCAGAGAGAGCTGATCTCCAAGGAGTACTGACACAGAGGCTTGTAGGACAAGCCACAGACAGAGAGAGCAAGACAAGCTAACACCAGAGATAACCAGATGGTGAAAGGCAAGGGCAAGAATATAAGGAACAGAAACCAAGGAAACTTGGCATCATCAGAACCCAGTTCTCCCACCACAGTGAGCCCTGGATTGCCCAACACACCAGAAAACAAGACTCAGATTTAAAATCACATCTCATGAAGATGATAGAAGACTTTAAGAAGGAAATAAATAACCCCCTTAAAGAAGTACAAGAGAACAAAGGTAAACAGCTCGAAGCCCTTAAAGGGAAACACAAAAATCCCTTAAACAATTACAGGAAAACACAATCAAACAGGCGAAGGAGATGAATAAAACTATCCAGGATCCAAAAATGGAAATAGAAACACTGAAGAAATCACAAAGAGAGACAACCCTGGAGATAGAAAACCTAGGAAAGAGATGAGGAGTTATAGATGCAAGCATCACCAACAAATACAAGAGATAGAAGAGAGAATCTCAGGTGCGGAAGATACCATAGAAAACATTGACACAACAATCAAAGAAAACACAAAATGCAAAAAGCTCCTAACCCAAAACATCCAGGAAATCCAGGACACAATGAGAAGACAAAACCTGAGGATAATAGGTACAGAAGAGAGTGAAGATTCCCAACTTAAAGGACCAGTAAATATGTTCAACAAAATTATGGAAGAAAACTTCCCTAACCTAAAGAAAGGGATGAAAATAAACATACAAGAAGCCTACAGAACTCCAAATAGACTGGACCAGAAAAGAAATTCCTCCTGTCACATTATAGTCAAAACACCAAATACACAAAACAAGGAAAGAATATTAAAAGCAGTAAGGAAAAAAGGGCAAGTAACATATAAAGGTAGACGTATCAGAATTACACCAGACTTTTCACCAGAGACTATGAAAGCTAGATCCTGGGCAGATCTCATACAGACCCTAAGAGAACACAACTGCAGGTTACTATACCCAGCAAAACTCTCAATTACCATAGATGGAGAAACCAAGATATTCCATGACAAAACCAAATTTACATAATATTTTCCCAGAAATCCAGCCATACAAAGGATAACAGATGGAAAATGCCAACTCAAGGAGTGAAATTACACCATAGATAAAGCAAAAAAGTAATCTTTAAACAAATTCAAAAGAAGATAGCCACACAAACATAAAACAACATCGAAAATAACAGGAAGCAACAATCACTCTTCCTTAATATCTCTTAACATCAATGGACTCAATTCCCCAATAAAAAGACATAGATTGACAGACTGGATCCATAAACAGGACCCAGCATTTTGCTGCATTCAGAAAATGCACCTCTGTGTTAAAGACAAACACTACCTCAGAGTAAAGGGCTGAAAGACAATTTTCCAGGCAAATGGCCCCAAGAAACAGGCTGGAGTAGCCATTTTAATATCCGATAAAATCAACTTTTAACCAAAAGTCAATCAAAAAAGATACAAAAGGGCACTTCATACTCATCAAAGGAAAAATCTACCAAGAAGAACTCTCAATTCTGAACATCTATGCCCCAAATGCAAGGGCACCCACATTCATAAAAGAAACTTTACTAAACTCAAAGCACACATTGCACCTCACACAATAATAGTGGGAGACTTCAACACCCCACTCTCATCAATGGACAGATCTTGGAAACACAAACTAAACAGAGACACAGTGAAACTAACAGAAGTTATGGACCAAGTGGATTTAACAGATATTTAACGAACATTTCACCCTAAATCAAAAGAATATACCTTCTTCTCAGCACCTCATGGTACCTTCACCAAAATTGACCATATAATCAGTCACAAAACAAACCTCAACAGATATAAGAAGATTGAAATAATCCCATGCCTCCTATCAGATCAATTTGGATTAAGGTTGGTCTTCAATGGCAAAAAAAAAAAAAAAAAAAAAACCAACAGAAAGCTCACATAAATTTGAAAGCTGAACAATGCTCTATTCAATGATAACTTGGTCAAGAGAAATAAAGAAAGAAATTAAAGACTTCCTAGAATTTAATGAAAATGAAAGTACAACATACCCAAACCTATGGAACACAATGAAAGCAGTGCTAAGAGGAAAACGCATAGTTCTGAGTGCCTCCAAACAGAAACTGGAGAGAGCATACACTAGCAGGCTTTACAGTACACCTGAAAGTTCTAGAACAAAAAGAAGCTAATACCCCCGAGAGGAGCAGAAGGCAGGAAATAATCAAATTAAGGGCTGAAATCAACCAAGTAGAACCTAAAAGAACTATACAAAGATTCAATAAAACCAGGAGCTGGTTATTTGAGAAAATCAACAAGATAGACAATCTCTTAGCCTGACTAACCAGAGGGCACAGAGACAGTATCCAAATTAACAAAATCAGAAATGAAAAGGGAGATATAACAACAGATTCTGAAGAAATTAAAAAAATCATCAAATCATACTTCAAAAGCCTACACTCAACAAAATTGGAAAATCTGGATGAAATGAACAATTTTCTAGACAGATACCAATTACCAAAGTTAAGTCAGGATCAGATAAACTATCTAAATGGTCCCATAACCCCTAAAGAAATAGAAGCAGTCATTAAAAGTCTCCCAACGAAAAAAAGCCCAGGATCAGATGGGTTTAGTGCAGAATCCTATCAGACCTTCGAAGAAGACCTAATACCAATATTCTTCAAACTATTCCACAAAATAGAAACAGAAGGAACACTACCCAATTCATTCTATGAGGCCACAGTTACACTGATACCAAAACCCCACAAAGACCCAACAATAAAAGAAAACTTTACACCAATTTCCCTTATGAATATTGATGCAAAAATACTCAATAAAATACTTGCAAACCGAATCCAAGAACACATCAAAATGATCATTCACCATGATCAGGTAGGCTTCATCCCACGGATGCAGGGATGGTTTAATACCTAGAAATCCTTCAATGTAATCCACTACAGAAACAAACTCAAAGAAACAAACCACATGGTCATTTCTTTAGATGCTGAAAAAGCATTTGACAAAGTTCAACATCCCTTCATGATAAAAGTCTTGGAAAGACTTTTCCAAAGCCAACTCAGTTCTTCATAGACTTAGAAAGAGCAATTCTCAAATTCATATGGAATAACAAAAAACCCAGGATAGCAAAAACTATTCTCAACAATAAAAGGACTTCTGAGGGAATCAGCTTCCCTGACCTCAAGCTGTACTACAGAGCAGTAGTGATAAAACCTGCATGGTATTGGTAAGTGACAGGTAGGTAGACCAATGGAAGAGAATTGAAGACCCAGAAATGAACCCACACACTTATGGTCACTTGATCTTTGACAAAGGAGCTAAAACCATCCAGTGGAAAAAAGACAGCATCTTCAACAAATGGTGCTTGTTCAACTGGAGGTCTACATGTAGAAGATTGCAAATTGATCCATTCCTATCTCCCTGTACAAAGCTCAAGTCCAAGTGGATCAAGGACCCCCACATAAAACCAGATTCACTGAATCTAATAGAAGAGAAAGTGGGTAAAAGTCTTGAACACATGGACACAGGGGTAAAGTTCCTGAACAGAACACCAATGGCTTGTGCTCTAAGATCAAGAATCGACAGATGGGACCTCATAAAATTACAAAGCTTCTGGAAGGCAACAGACACTGTAAATAGGACAAAACAGCAACCTACAGATTGGGAAAAGATCTTTACCAATCCTACATCCAATAGAGGGTTAATATGCAAGGTATACAAAGAACTCAAGAAACTAGACTCCAGAGATCCAAATAACCCTATCAAAAAATGGGGAACAGAGCTAAACAGAGAATTCTCAACTGAGGAAACTCGAATGGCTGGGAAGCACCTAAAGAAATGTTCAATATCCTTAGTCATCAGGGAAATGTAAATCAAAACAACCCTGAGATTCTACCTCACCCCAGTCAGAACGGCTAAGATCAAAAACTCAGGTGACAGCAGATGCTGACAAGGATGTGGAGAAAGAGGAACACTCCTCCACTGCTGGTGGGAATGTAAGCTGATACAACCTCTCTGGAAATCAGTTTGGTGGACCCTCAGAAAAATGAACATAATACTACATGATGATCCAGCTATATCACTCCTGGGCATATACCCAGAGGATGCTCCAACATTTAATAAAGATACATGTTCCACTATGTTCATAGCAGTCATATTTATAATAGCCGGAAACTGGAAACAACCCAAATGTCCCTCAACAGAGGAATGGATACAGAAAATGTGATACATTTACCCAATGGAATACTACTCAGCTATTAAAAACAATGACTTCATGAAATTCGCAGGCAAATGATGGAACTTGAAAATAACGTCCTAAGTGACAGTCACAAAAGAATGAACATGGTATGTACTCACTGATAAGTGGTTATTAGCCCAAAAGTTCAAAATACCCAAGTGTCACTTCGCAGCAACAGTAGGTCTGAGTGTGAGGTTCCAGTTGGAGGGCTTGGAGAAGGAACTGAAGGAGCTGAGGGAGTTTGCATCTCCATGGGGGCAGCAACTGTGGCAACTGGCTTGACCCTTCAATACTCTTGGAGACTGATCCACCAACCAAAGAATACACATGGAGGGACCCATGGTGCTGGCCACATATGCGGCAGAGGAGGGTCTTGTTAGCCATCAGGGGGAGGAGAGGCCCTTGGACCTGAGGGTGTTAGATCCCCAGCATAGGAGAATGCCAAGGAGGGAAGACAAGAATGGTTGGGTGTGTGGGTGGGTGGGTGGGAGAATATCCCCATAGTGGCAGGGGGAGGAAATTGGGAGGTTCCAAAAGGGAGATCTCGAAAGGGGGAAACATTTGAAATGTAAATAAAGTATGAAAAATAAACTAAAAAAAATATAAATAAAGTATGAAAAAAAAGATACTCATCAGCCTGAAGCCTTAATTATAATGACAGTGTCCCACTACTGACCCATAGTGTATGACATGCCTATGAAATAAATCTTATTAAAAAAAAAAAACAAACGAAAATATCATCCTGAGTGAGGTAACTCAGTCACAAAAGAACAAACACGGTATATCCACACTGATTAGTGGATATTAGCCCAAAAGTTCGGAATACCCAAAATTCAATTCACAGCAATTTTTGGACTGAGTGTGAGGTCCCAGATGGAGGAATTGGAGAAGGGACTGAGGAGCTGAGGGAGTGTGCAGCCCCATGGAGGGAGCAACAGTGTCAACTGGCCAGACCCCGTGGTACTTCTGGAGACTGGACCACCAACCAAAGAATACTCATGGAGGGACCCATGGTGCTGGCCATCAGGGGGAGCAGAGTCCCTTGGTCCTGAGGGTGTTAGATACCCCAGTATAGGGGAATACCAAGGAGGGAAGATGGGAGTGGGTGGGTGGGTGGGGGAATACCCTCATTGAGGCAGGGGTAGGGAGTATGGGGTAGAGGGTTTTCAAATGGGAGATCTGGAAAGGGGGAAACATTTGAAATGTAAATAAAGTATCAAAATAAACTAAAAAAAGAAAAGTGTATTAAAACACAAAATTAAAATGGAAAAATAAATTACTAAAATCATGACTGAATTTGTTTAAAATAAACATTATGAAGAAACATTTTACAATATTGTTAAAAGTTGTATATGAATTCAAATATCTGAACTGGCATATAATCAATAAAATCTCAATTATGAAAGTGGATTAAAGCACCAAGTAAAATGGAAAAATACAGTACTAAAATCATGACTAAATTTCTATTCTATTTAAATATATGTATCCCCAGTGAAGTATTATTCACGTATAAAAAAACAAGAATAAGCTTGTACATGGAATGGTGTTAGTAAGTAAAAGGCACACTGTTGTTTTATACAACAGGCACAAAACAAGTATTTCATTCACATGTAAGTGTCTAAAATTCTGTTGCTAGAGAAATAGAATGTACAGTGATCACTAGAGGGTGGAAAAGCTGTGGGAATGTGACAGACAGAGAGGAGACAATGAGAAACAAATTATGGAGTATGGAGATGGCTCAGTAAATACATGCTTTCTCTGTAAGCATGGGGAAATAATCTTGAACTTCCACACAAACATCACCCTTACATGTATGTGCACATCCACAGTTACACACACAGACACACACATTTCACCCAAATTCGCAACAACATTTGCTCATGCAGGAATGTCCAGGTTTACACACCTGCACACACTTACACATGCACATCCTCCATTACACACACAGACACATTTACACACGTGCCTACCCAGATGTATACAGAACCATTCTCACTCTTACACGTAAACATACTCATTGTAATGCACACTGTCATACACATGTGATCACCACACTCAGAAACAAAATATAATTCAAAACTACATATAAGGCAATGTATCATACTGCAGAGTAATTTCAAAATGTGTGTCTGTGTGACTTCTGCATGTCTCTTTCTGTTCCCTTCTTGTTCAGGTGGTCTCACCTACTAAGTGTTGGTGATTGCAATAGCCATGTCACATCTGACAGACAAATACTATTTTACTCCTCTATAACCTCTATGTATTAAACTGTTTCATTGCCATTTTCTGTCAGATGAGATTTACTATTTTAACATCTTGTTGGGGATAAGCGTTCTGCATTCTTTAATTAATATCACTTTGACCATATATGAGTCTCTGTTTTTCCCAAAACTCTACTGCATTATATGCCTGCCTATAGCACAATAGTGAGATTTCTCCATCCCGGATGATTTTCTCTTCTGTCAGGATGATATAAACTATCCAACACAAAGGACCCTGTGTCATCTTGACACACAAACACATTGTTGTTTAGCTACAAATTTTTTCTTATCATTTGTTCCTAATATCTCACATTAAAATGTAAATAACTTTACAATTCACATTTTTTTTTTTACATTCAACCATATGAAATCTTTAGTCTCTTTAAAATAGCCATCATTTTAAAAAAGTCTATCATCTTTTAATATTCTTTCTCTAAACTGGGGCCTCATAGAAAACTTAAAAGTTTTATAAAATACTACAAATTAAATACTTTCTTCCTTTGAGCGTAGAACCAAGACAATCTGAGCAGAACAAAACCAAATTTGAAAAGTGTAAACAACTCAGTATACAATTGTCTGAGATTCAGTCATGACTTCTGGGTTCCTCCAAGGACCATGGACCAATTCTCCAGCTCTGCTCTCTGCAGCACACATGAATCATCTTCTTCTCTCTGGCTGACTCTGGTCTACTGCTGTTGCTATTTTTGTTGTCCATGCCATGGTAACAGAATGTCTAAAACTGCTGGACTCTCTTGCTGCAGCTGGGCTATAATTTCTCCAATAGTCTTTCAAGAGTGATTTTT
Source organism: Rhynchomys soricoides (assembly GCA_019843965.1). NCBI lineage: Eukaryota > Metazoa > Chordata > Mammalia > Rodentia > Muridae > Rhynchomys > Rhynchomys soricoides. The sequence goes on along the minus strand of JADRCH010000633.1, from coordinate 236,725 downwards.
AAAAGACTTTAGCCCTGCCACACCGTGCCAAGCCTTAGCCATTCTCCATGACCCCTTCATACCTTCAAACCAACACTACCTTGAGGATGCTTAAATTTTCTCATTTGGTTTCCAGAATAAGATCCACCATTTTTCATGTCTAAAACATAGCTTCTGTGTGCTTACACTCAAAAAATACTTTACATTTGATTTTCCCTCAAAAATTTAGGTCTCTTCTTATTCAACACTAATTTCTCAGCTCAAACTAAACAATATCCCAGCAAAGCAAATGTTTTCCTTTAGTCTTTCTGTTAATCAGAGCTGACTCTTTGGCCCCAACTAACCAGAATATTAGATTTTTTCACATAAAAACCAATCAGTCTTTGTTTCCCTCTAAAATTCCACAAGCCAAGCCTCTGTTCTATGCACCCCTTTCCACCTTTTTTCTTCCTTCCTCCTCCAGAACAAGTTAATGTGTTTTCAACTCTTAGTGGCATTTCTAGACCAAACTTCCAAAATCCTTCTACAGCATCAAATCTGAATCAAAACAACATTCTAAGGTCTCTCAAAGTAATAACCAACAACACGGGTTCCAACTTGGCTTAGTATTTAATGGAAAAAGGTGACACTATGTAGATGTACATGCAGGTGTAAATGTAGATACAGCATATGAGTATATGATGTATCTATGCATATTCATCAGGCAATGAGGATCTTCCTCTGTGAAATCTGTGTAGATACTGGGAATCCTGGGTAATGCAGAGTGCCTGCACTGAACCTTGTATAAAAGAGCCTCATTATCGTGAACACTGTGTGGTACTGTTCTCCATATATGTAGAGAGACCCTTCTGGAATGGATACTTTCTTCACACATCTAACTTTGAACCTTCTGGTCTATACTAATTTCATTTTATCAAACGGTGTTCATGCCAATTGCTTAGGGATACCTGCAGGATAGCCAATCTTCCCCATTTGTGTTGCTTCCTTTTTTTATTCTTGTGGTGACTTTTTTTATTCTTGGACTTGGATGACATAAGAATACTACAGATTACTACCAGGGACATGAGATGGTCCTCAGCCATGTTTTTTCAACACGTGTTTTTCACTTTTACAGAAGACCTCAGCTGTGAAGCCTGAAGGTATAAAGTGTTGAAATTTTCTCTAGGGGACTGGAGAACGTTGTCTTTCAATGACTATGTAGTTCAAAGGACTCCTATGTCTGTAACACTTATAAACCCACAGAATGGCTCATACACTCAACTGCTAAGAGTGAGCACCTGGCATCACAGCAGATTATGTTTGTGCTCGAAGAAACCCTAACAATGCCCACTTTGATTTTTTTCTTTTTTACTGTCAAGCTTCCTATGCTTCTGTGTAAATTGTCTGGCTCTGAGTGTTACATCTCTGCCTTAGACAATGTGTACCAGGATGGAGATATGGTGATCAGTGCATTCTTACCCCTTTATACCTACCAAACCTCCCAACACACTGAAGGGGCAGAAAACATAGACATCACTGCATGGTAAGTCTCTCCTGCCCGATCTTCCTAACCCCATTCTCCAGGGTTTACCCTTAGTCCATCTCATATTTTATTCTCAACAGATCTTCTTCCATCACAATAAGTTTTTCTTAAAGTCTATTATCTTCTATTTTTATGGGTGTATTCTGAGAAGAAAATCAATCTCAAGCCAGTTCCAACACATCTGTTGTTCTGATAGTTGGGACACAGGAAGCCTAATAATGTAACTTATCACTTGAATAGGTACAGTTCAGAACTTAAAGATGACAAAACAATTTCCATTCTATGAAAACTTTCCACTGAATGTTTCCCCTGTGCACTTCCTAATGTTGGTACAGTTGGGTGGGTCTGTGCTGTGTGTGCCACATTTCTCGTGAGACCACCTTCTCTATTTAGTCATTTCAAACTCTTTGAAGATCATTTTTCCTTCCAGCTGTCTTCCCACACGTTGGCGTTACATGATAGATAGTCTGGGAACTATGAGAAGACAGCAGTGATATTTAAATTCCCTATAGGATCTGAATTACACTTCTACAGGAACATTCTTTTGAACCTTAGCAATTTCACCATAGCAATCAAAGAACTGTTCACTAAATGAATGAAACAGGCTTGCACAGAATTTAACAGGTGACTTCTGGTGCTGTGAGCAGAGAAGATGCCACTGAGAGCAGTTATTGTTCATCCTGTCAGACACAGATGTGTCAGGTGTTACCTGTGTCTGCTGTGCACACTAATGAAGAGAGATAGCAGGAAAGAAATGTAATTTACATCCTTAGGATCTCTGATCTTCCCCCACACCCCACACTTTTTGCTTATATATTTGCATTCTCTTTTACTTTCTCATGTCTGTTTTCCTTTTACTATCTGTAATTCTGGCAGTGGCATATGCATGCTATTGTCACTGTGCTTCTTTGCTTCTTTGCCTAAGAGAATGATTAAGCCATTTACTTTAGCCTTAAGTGAGCTGTGTTTAATACCTTTCCTCTGTGTGTGTGTGTGAGTGAGACACAGAGAGAGACAGAGAGAGACAGAGAGCAAGAGAAACAAAGACAGGGGGAGAATGAGATAGAGAAAGATAGAGAAAAAGTCTGTGTCTTTCTGTGTTAGTGGGGACACATGTATGCCCCATCTCACATTAGGACACACTTATATGATTCCCTGATTTCCATCCTCTTTGAAACATTGTTTATTACTCTATGCAGTGTTCGGTGGATAGCTGACAAATGAGGTTTGCCTATATCCTCATCCCATCTGCCTATAGAAATGCTAGGTTACAAAAGTCTGTTTAAATGACCACAGTTTTGATGGGACAGGGATTAAAATTCATGTCCTTACACCTTTGCTGCCACCATTTACCCAGTGAGCTATGTCTGCAGCCCTGTGTTAACTTTTAATTCACACATGACCAAACTTTCCCATTTACCCAATACTCCATTCATATTTAAATATATTTTATATATTACTATGGGCATTAATTCAGCCCATTAATTCTGTATAATGCTATTGTATTTGCATTTCCAATGCTGACCAGGAAGTATTTCCTAATCCATATGCTGTCTCCTGGGGAAGAATATTTCTCTCCCTCTCATCATTCTTTATTTAACTGTAGTTATTAGTCTTGGGTTGAGATCTCATGAACTTTTCCCTGTCACTTTTAGAATGTCTATTGCTGTAATCGTACATTAGGTCATATTTAGTCAGACATGGTGTTGTGTTCTGGTCAGAGGCTAGCACTGTACAAACAGTGCTAATTACCAGTCCAAAATTATCTTTTGTATTTTGCTCACAAACATTTCAGCCTCACAAATAATGCATAATATTTCTTCTTTGTATTTAGTTTGGGGACCACTATAATTTCTACAATGCCCTGTGATCACCTTCATCCCCAGCACACTCTCATCCTCCTTCCCAGCCCCTCCACTGCATCTTCCAACATGGGTCCTCTCTCATCACACTATCACATCCTTCGTCATCTAGGGTCATTCCCCTTTCATCCTTTATCTTAGTCCCACCTCCATCTTCTAGAGCACTTCCCTGCATGTCCTCATGACTCTTTTATTAGCCTGAATAAATCCTCTTAATCTTCAGAAGTCAGCTCTTTTAAAATCCATTCAGTTCTGTTTGAAATTTGCATTTTTCTTCCTTAAGAACCATGTGAAAAATCCATTGCAATATTTTTATAATTTTCCATTTTGATTTTGCATTGAATAATTGTATTTGTAGTGGAAAAGAAATTTACCACTGAAATCAAGGGTGTAAATTTCCATTTTCTTTACAAAATATTCAATGTGTCTATTTTTTGGAACATACTCTCTTTAAATACTGGTTTCCTAAAGTAAATTTCTACATTGTTTTCCTAGGAAATGTTAGTAGTTTAATGTTTATTTTTTTTTAACTTGATTTGTTATCTTTCTTTCTTTCTTTTTTTTAAAAAAGTATTTCATGGTTTTCACTAACTTTTTGCCACTTTCAAAAAATCTTTATGGATGTCTGTGTGCATGTGTGAATGTGTGTATGCAAATTAGTGTGTTTGGGAATGTATGTAGGAGAATGTGTGTATCTGTGTGAATGTACACTGTGATTACCTGCATTTGTGACATATTATGGTGTGTGCATGTGTATTTGTATATGAGAATGTGCATGAGTGTGAATTGTGTACCAGTGTATGTTTGAGAATGCATAAAAGTGTGAGTGTGAGTGTGCCTGTGTGTGTGCATGTGTGTGTGTGTGTATGTGCATGTCTGTGGGTGTGGATATTAGACTGTATGTGGAGTTCAGAGGAGAATTATTATTATTGTTGTTCCCTTCTCATCTTATTTGATGCAGAGATTTTTGGTTTTTACTTCAATGAATAAAATGATGACAGGCCCATGGATATGGTAATTTCCTTAAATCTTTGGTGCTTTGTTTCAGAAGATTATTAAGATAGCAAACACCATGTCCTGGGGACAGATATCTAGGTATTCAAATGTGTGACTGGTCAACCTTTGCCTTTTCGCCTACCTCTGCAGCTCACATCCACAGTCTGGCAGCTTAACCTGGTTCAGATTTATTTATTAATTATGGTTTATTAACCTGTAAGGTGTAATTCCAGGACCAGTTTCTCCCTTTCGTTTGTCTTCAAGACCTCAGTGCCACGTTAGGACCTCATGTAGGACAACTGTTCCATTCACCACTTTCCTACTCCAATTTCTCTCAATAATCCTTGCAACTACATTGGAACCTTGATCTAATTTCCACTTCAATCTCAAATGATTTATCTGCATGCTTATTAGTTTATATGTAAGTTGACTTATATAACTCAGTTTTCTACTTAATGAAGATTGTTCTTTCCATGGGACTTTACAAATTGAGTGTAAAACACATCTGAGCAATGAATGAGATAATCAATCCTAACCTCCATGACTGAATAGAGTTCTCTTATTTAATAATGTTTTGAGTATGCATCATGGAGATGTTTCTCAATAAAAGATGACAAATTTCTGTTTACTAATAAATGCTTCTGTGAATTTAGGGTTCTGCGGGGTTCTGTGTGGGAATCCTTCCCTCCAAGGCCAAGATATATAATGTTGACTTGCAGTTTTGCATCTAGAATCTTTGAAGATCAATAACAACTAGTGGGCAAGTTTAGTACAACAAGAGCATACACAGAAAATGGAGGGGGAAAGCCTTGCCTTTTTTCTCATTTCTTTTTCAAATCCTACTCTTGTGATAAAATTCTGAGCCACTTTCACATCTCCATAATCTCCTCTGCATTAGCAAGAGTAAAAGATAGTGGAACAAACTGCTGTCCACATGGTCTGAAAACCTGTGAGCTGAAAAATGTTTTTACATTTTTAGGATAGTTGTGTATTTATTTTTTAAAAAGTGACAAGTTATTAATGTGTGCACAGGCTTGATGTTTAAGAATCAAGTAGTAAGATCAGTGTTCTACATGGTTCCACTGTGAACCTGTTTTGTTGGACAGCCTGAGAGTATGGTTATCTTTCATCTCAAAGGTGTATATTGGTTCTTTAATAAATATAGCTAAATTTTTATTCTACATGTGGGTCTATACTAATACTGTTTTAATCTTCTTCAGTTTGATTTCATTAAAACATTTTTAATGAAATGTTAAGACATTTCATTGTTTCATTTAATGTCAAATGTTAAGACATTAATGTTAAGACATTAAGACATCTCAAGTCTGTCTTGAAGTCAGAAGAGGTTGGGGTAGATGGCCTGGTAAAAGTTGGAATGTAGCATTTATCAAGGTCCATTACATGCATGTGTCAAATTATCCCCCAAACAAACAAGCAAGCAAGCAAGCAAACAAACAAAAAGCATGTTAAACCTGAGACATGCTTATATGAGCATTCACACGAATATTTCATATTTGACAATTGTGCCTATTTGTGGGATCAAATAATTGTGCAGTCAACAATAATACTCTCTTACCTTTTCTTTCTCCTCTAGTTGGTCTTCATCATCCATGTGGCATTTTTAGAATATTTGCACTCAAGTATATAATTTGATTTGCCCATATATGAGTGCTCCTTCAAATAAGATAGAGTCATCTAGAAAGAAGGAACATCATTTCAGAATATGTCACTCCTACATTGGCCTGTCCAGAAGCTTGTGATTCAGTTTGATGATTTTGATCGATTATCGATGTAGAATTGCTGAGGGCACTGTGTGTTGTGCAGCCCCTAGGATGATAGTCTGGATATAATATGAAACAGCCTGAGGAAAGCATGGGGGAAGTAGCCATGTAAGCAGCATTCCCCATGACTTTGTGCTAGTTACTGTCTAGATTTTCCTCAGATATGGGATGTGACCTGTGCATTATAAGCTGAAGGAACTGCTTCCCTCCTCTAGTTCCTTTTTGTCACTGTGTCCATCATAGAAAAGTAAGAAAGACATTATTCTTACACAGGTATAGCCTTTCACCCCATACTCAGGTCTTCTGTTTTTCTACTTCAAATATGTCACGCTATACACATTTTCTTTTCACAGGTAGATAACATTATACACAATGTGTATGCATTTACAATCTACTTCTTGGAGAAAATGTAATATTTGTCTTTTGGGGAATTTTGTAGTTATCTCTTTTGCTTGTCTGCCAGTTAAATTCCACTTCAACAGGAGTCAAATCAGGAACCTTAATTCGCTGAAACACTTATTTTTTTCTTTTTATAATCAATTTATGTTTTTTAATTTGAAGTTTTCTTTTCCCTTTCACAGTATTTTATTTTGTTATATGTGTATGAACATTTTTCAGCATGAATATGTATATATGGCATGGTAACTGCACACAGAGACAAGGAAAATATTTAGTATTTATGATGTTAGGATTATTGTACAAGAATTTTGACCCAGGTCCTCAAGAAAAGTGCTCTTCACTGCCTCACTATCTCTGCAACCACAATATGAACTATTCTAGGGTTTCAAATGTTTGTTTCCCCTGTAAAATAGTTTTTTGCATAAAAATTTGTGAGAATAGAGTAAAACAGTATGCATTCAATTGCTAAAAGTTTACAATATTTATATTTCTTTCATTGCTTCCATCAGTTCTCTAAAACAGTGAAACATGCTAGAAGCATGGGCATGTTTGGAAACCCCAGGGTCACTGGGAATCCCACACTCTAAATTTCTGATTCAGTAGAGCCTATGTCATACAATCACTGGTATCTACCTATTTGTCAAATTACAAGAAATTAATCAAATTAATGGATTAAATGAAAAGGATGATTTCGTTTTTCACACACTTTATTGGCAGTTGTAATTAATTGTCCAGAGAAAATGGTTTGATATTGATAATGTACTTCAGTTTCAAAGGATTGAATGACCCCATAGCCCATAGCCATACTGAAGAAATTTTACATCTCTCACTTTTTAACATTAAGTGCTCATAAATCCCTAGGCAGCTTATATTTTATAATTTTACATTAATTTATAAATTTGAATAAAGATAATTCTGTAAGACATAACCATGTGAGTAAATTCAAGTAAAAACCACGACATTACTTAATATAAATGGCTGACAGTTATAACAAGCAGTGACTTATAAGTTGATTATCAAGAATTTCAAACTCTTGGGAGATCATATATTTACTGAGAAAGAAAGAAATGAAAATATTGAACCTGGCATCATCAAATTGGAAAAGGATTCACAAGGAATGTAGTTTGTCTTGGAGGGAATGATGATAAACCAAATCTTTATGTTTCATATTGGGTAAATCTAATAAGGAAAACCTTGCTATCAAAGATAATCAGACACCCAGGTAAGTACAGCATTGTTCACTGACATGAAGGAAAACACATTTAATGTGAAGTGACAAGCCCCACTTATGCGATGGATAACATGCAAAACACAGAGTGAAGAAGCAGAACATTTTCTCATGGAGACACAAAACTGTATCAGGACTATTAAGGTAGAAAAAGATTTAAAACTGCAAGGCTTTTATTTATTAACATTTTAAGATCTAAGCATTTGGTATAGGAAGACCAACTTCCTGGAGAAGACTATGCCTCCTGTGCTTAGCTTTTCTAATTTACCTGTGCTGTATTTTATCTTCTTATGTTATCATGGCTTTTTAATCTGTACATGTTAGCATGTCTATTGCTTACCTTATTCTGAACAATGCATACAAGACATATTATGCAACTGTGCAGATTAAATTTTTTACATTTAAGCATATAGGCATAGATAGATATACAGATAGAGAAAAACATAGATGACAATACATATTAGATACCAAAGAAATGCATGTAGGTGAAAGAATATGTGGACTTTGGAATATATAAAAATTCATAATTATGGACCAAATGACCAACTTACTAAAAAGACAAAGCACAAAACTAACCATTTAGATCTTAAAAGTTATACAATTACATAATCTGAAAACAAAAACATTGATGCAGACAAGAAGTATAGGGGTAGAAAATATTGGTCAGAAACCACAAATCTGACTCACGTGTATTACTGTCTCCACCCTAGACAGGCCTGGACAAGTGTAAACTTAGATGAGGACGTAGAATGATTTTTCCCTTCCTTTTGCTTTCATCAGGACCTCTTAGTATGTAGTGGTTGAGTCTGGCCTTCCACAACCTAGACACTCTCATCCCTCAAACCATACTAAATACACTGTTCAGTCTTATAACAGGTAGACATCCTATGTTAAAGATGAACATGTAGTTGCTGGTTGTTTCATGAAAGGAATATAGAGGTCGTGGTCTATGCTCAAATATTTAAAAAGGCATTAGTCCCCATATGAGATGTTAAACATGATGACAACCTATGCTACTGACACCTGCACAATCTCAGGACAGAAGATGCAGTTTGAACATTGAAGCTATGAGGGGGTGTGTTCATCAATACATGATAGTAAATGTACTCAGATGAACCCTCCAATGGTGACTTGAAATCACTCTGTAATGATCCCTATGTCTTCTACACAGGATCACCCCGAACAACTATCAATTTGTGATGGCCTTAATTTTTGCCATAGAGGAAATCAACCAAAACCCCATTCTTTTGCCTAACATGACACTTGGATATAATATTTACAGTGCTGGGCCAACTGACATTGTGACAGTGACAAGTTTCCTCAAGTGGCTCACAGGGCCCAACAGACTCATTCCAAACTATACCTGCAAAACAGAAGAAAAATCTGTGGCTGCAATCACAGGAACAACATGGGAAATTTCTTCCTTAATTGGCATATTTTTGGGTCTTTATAAATATCCACAGGTGAGATTATATGGATGGGAAGAAAGGAAAATATTCTCATTTCATTTTCTAATTTGGGTACCAAGAAAAATCATAATGCGGATGATTCATTTTTGTATGATTCAAAATAGGGCTGGAAGTTGGCCCAAGAGTCAAAAGAGAGACCCTACCTCAAGTAGAATGTGTGGAAAGAATGTCGAGAACACATGATGCCCTCTTTTAGCCTTCACATGCATACATATGCTGTATGCACTGTAGAAAGCTGGACACACACACACACACTGTCCAGCCATTCTTTTAAAATACTTAGCTTTAAAGCTACACACTCTATGATTTATTACTATATTCACATTTCTTCTGTTTGAAATATACAGAGGGGCCATATGACACACACATATGTCTACAATAGAAATGAATATTTCAACATATTTTTCAGAATCATCTCCCAGTACTAGAGTTGACTTTAAATACAATTTTGGCTTTCTAAACTTTAAGTTACTGTTTTATATGCAATGATTCTGAGATTTCCAGAACCTTCTCACTAATGTGTTTCCCTGTTTTCATTTTTACAGCTGAGCATTGGACCTTTTGAACCAAGTATAAATAACTCTGTGAAATTTCCTTTTCTGTATCAGATGGCTGCCAAAGAATCTTCTTTGGCATTAGGCATGGTCTCATTGTTCGTCCATTTCAGATGGAATTGGGTGGGGCTGGTCATCTCAGAGGATGAGAATGGTGTTAACTTTGTCACAGACTTGATTCCAGAGATGGAAAGAAACACAATCTGTGTAGCCTTCATGGAATTTATCCCAGTTACTCACATGATGGACCTGGAAAAGACTTATGAATACCCTATTCGGATTGTGAGAAACCCAGCAAAAGTTGTTATCATTTATGCTAACACTGACTCTTCCTTAGGTGTGCTGTTTAGAAGATGGGAATATATACTTCCATGGAGAATATGGGTCACCACTTCCCAGTGGGACGTCTTTACATCTATGAGACATTTCATTCTTGATTCCTTCCATGGGACTCTCATCTTTTCACAACACCATGGTGAGATTTCTAATTTTAAAGAGTTTGTAAAGACAGTGAGCCCTTCAAAATACCCAGATGACATTTTTCTTGCAAGACTGTGGAAGATTTTCTTTGATTGTGCAATATCTACTGCCTGTAAATCATTAAAAAATTGTTCATCTAAAGGTAGCTTGGGATTGCTACCTTGGTACCACTTTGACCTAGCCATAAGTGATGGCAGTTACCATGTATACAATGCTGTATATGCTGTGGCCCACACCATCCACAAGATGCTTATTCAAGAAGTCGACATACAAGGAATGAAAAACGGAGGAAGAATGAAATTTCCCCCCTTGAAGGTAGTGGTTTTTCTTTTGATCCTGTACTGTGTCTGTCAATATTGTAACTTAAAAAAAAATGTCCCACAGGTACTCTAAACAAATATAATGGGGTTCTTTTTAGAAGACAAATTTCTAGACTGTTTTATACTGACTGGAAGGAAAATCTATACCTGGGTGAAATTCAGAGTCAACTTGCCATACACATGGAAACAAACACCGAGGAACTGAAATTTTATGTTAAAGCACTGTCATTCTTGTTCCCTTCTAGGTTCTCAACAGTAAAAACAAGATATCTTCCCATCGTGTTCTTTTTTTTTTGGATACCTTATTTACATTTCAAATGTTTTCCCCTTTCCAGGTCTCCCCTTTAGAAACCCCCTATCCCATACCCCCTCCCCTGCCTCTATGATGGTACTACCCCACCCACCCACCCACTCCTGTCTTCCCTCCCTGGCATTCCCCTATACTGGGGAATTGAACACCCTCAGTCCCAAGGGCTTTTTTCTTATCTATGAAAAAGAGAGACATGACAGTTTAAGGTCCTAAAAATTGTATAGAACCACCAATTCAAATATTCTTAAAACATCTCATGAAACTGTATCAACTATAGATACTTTCTTAGGTTTGTTTCATTTGCCCTCATAAAATATGTGGACAAAGGCCAAATATGAGAAATGGCTAATTTTACTCCCAATAATACATTATATATCAGCATTAGGAGGAGTTCAATTTGACAGAATTTTAAGGAAGCTTGCCACGTAAGTTTCCACGGTCAATAGCAAGTAGCTATGAGTATGCTATTGCTCAACTGGCTCACTGCAGTATATTCAGTCCAGGCACAGATTGTGAAATGAGCTTGCTTAAACTCAGGATGGGTGTTCATACCTCAGTTAACACAAATTACAAAAACTTTCATAGGCATGCTCTGAGTCCAAAATATCCTAGATAATTTATACTGATAACTCAAAATCAGATGCCTATAGATGCAAAAAATCCAAATATCATAAACTTTTCTCATCAGTTCTGAAAATCATTAGGATGCATGAGGAATATGACATTTATCTCAATATTCTGTTAACATACTACTATAGTACTTATGCTGGCAATTCAATTTAAGTATACACATACTTCAATCCTATATGTGTAATGCTATTTCATTTTTTTGTTGAGAATCAATGAAAATGTGAATGTAACATAATTCAGACTCTTAACAATAAAACTTACCATTATGAATCATAAATCTCCCTTAGCTGAACTCCATGCTGAAGAACATTAAATTCATGAATCCTGTTGGAGATCCAATAACTTTGAATCCTTCAGAGAAATTGCATGTGGATTATGACATTCTGAACTTCTGGGATTTTCCCCAAGGTCTTGCACATAAAGTGAAAGTAGGAACATTTTCCCCATATTTTCCACCTGGTCAACGATTGTCAATTTCTGAGGACAGGATAGAGTGGAGCACAGGAGTGGAGCACCAGGTGGGTGGAATCCTACTCTACTCCGTACAGAACACAAGTAGAACCATGAAAAAACCCTTTGCTGAGCCTCATGCCTCCTCATAAATTAAAAGATGACAGCACTGGCAAAGTTACAAACTTACTTTTCATGTTCGAGTGTTTTTTCATGTGTTTATTGTTGTCAAGAATTAGCACATTCTTACCAATGTTATGCATGATTCGAACACTACATACACATACACACACACATATGTGTGTGTGTATGTGTATGTGTATGTATGTATGTATAATGTTTATAACCTATTTGATAATGTGTATTTATAGTCACATAAATGAATAGAATGTGCATGCATGATATTAAATTCATTATTACCCAATATGGTCATATAATTCAGTTACCAGGTTAATTCTTATATGTCCTCACTTCTCTAATATCCTCAGATTCCTATCTCTGTATGCAGTGAAAGTTGTGGTCCTGGATTCAGGAAATTTCTTAAGGAAGGGAAGGCTGCTTGCTGTTTTGATTGTGTCCTATGCCCAGAAAATGAAATTTCCAATGAAACAGGCAAGTGTGTGCATTAAAGGTGATGTACTCACCAATGTTTTAATTCCATATACTGTGAATCACACACAAGAGAAGTAGATTAGATTCTTAAGATTTTGTGCTCATAATTAATAGTTATAGTCAACAACTTAGCTCCCTGTTGTTATAGTCTACATTTAGGGGCTTTATATGATTACAAGCCATATTTAATTCACTTAATACTTGTTGAGAATGTGAAACGAGGCTAAGAATAATAATTTCTTCCAGAGAATTGAACAAGTGGATTCCATATACATATATCTATGTCTAGTCTTTTCCAGTCTTTTTGAGCTGTATTGACATCATATTAAAACCATTAATCTGTCACAAATCAACTTTACAGTGGGCAGAACAGATCCTGAAATAGATATGATATTAATATGCAGTAGATTTGCCTTAACTAATTCAGGCACCGGAGAGATGGCTTAGGGGTTAGAAGAAGCAGCTTCCCTTATAATGGAAATAGGTGTGACCTCCAGCACTACTAGGATGGCTTGCAGCTCTCTGTAACTGAAGGCCAAAGGGATTTGACACCACTTTTTGACCAGCATGGACAGCATACACATTTGTGGCATAGACTTACCTGGAGACAAAATATTCAATATAAACGCATGGATACTAATAAATTCATATGTCTCATATATAACAATATATGGCATAAATTGCTTTCAATGTAAAATCCTGTTTTCTGATATCTGTAGTTCAAATTAGTAGGATAGAAAATATGTGGAGATGCACAATTAGGGTTATGTGCAAATTCCCGCAAGATGAAGTAAGTGAGGCTACATACAATTTAGAGAGTATCATGGCTTTTTAAAAGGGTTTGTACCAGGACAAAAGATAACCAAAGGACATCACAAATGGTTCTTAGTATTGTTAGGTATGGCATAGTATGGAAAACTATTACATCATGTAATATTCAATACATAATGAATTACTTGACTAAAATCCACCCCGAAAAGATTGTAGGTTAAGCTTCCTGAATACCATGTATAAGATAATCATTATATGTACATTATAAATCGTGCATGCAATGCATGCATACAATGGTGTATATAATATAATGGTGCATTATATATATGCAATGGACGTATAATGACAATCATGTACTGTTGGCTTTTTCCTTGAGAAGTAGATATTTATAAACATAATAAAGGCAAAATACAATCCCACTGATAACATAACACTCAAACAAAAGAGACTTTAACTAGTTCTACTAAATCAGGCATAAGGAAATATTATCCAATATCTATTTTTGATCTACAGCTTTTGAAATCTTAGAGAATTAAGGCAAAAAAGTAGACAAAGGAGGTGCAGAACAGAAAAGGGAAATTCAAAGTATCTTTACTTACACAGACAGGATATATGCCTAATAGATGCTAAAGACTTTACCAGAAAACTCCCACAGCTGATGCACCCACTCAGCAAGGGAACAGGACACAATATTATCTCAGAAAAGTCTTAAATTACAACAAAATTGCCAAAAAATAAATCATGGGAACAGTACTATTACACTAAAAATACCGTACCATAATTAAAACTATGGAGTGGAGACATTAGTACACTAAAATATTTAAACACTGAAGAAAGCAATTGAAAAACATACCAGAAAGTAAAAATTACTCCATTCCTCATTATGAAAATGGCTACTGTCTTAGTTGGGGCTGCATTGCTCTGATAAAACTTTAAAATCATAAATTAAGGGGAGAAATGCTTTGTATCACATTTTAGCTCTGAGCTTAAATTTGTCCATTTAGGGAAATCAGGCTTAAAATTGAAAGCAAAAATTTTGAGGCATGCTCTTACGAAGAATCCATGGGAAAATGCAATTTACCAACTTGCTTTGCATAGTTTGGCCAGGATGCTGTCTTGAATAATGAAGTATCAATTGTCCAGTAGTAGCCTCGTCCACAGTGAATTGTCCTGTCCTATGTCAGTCATTAATCAAGAAAATACATCAAAAACTATTCCACAGGTCAACCATATGTATGCTTTTTCTTTCTTAAGACTACTTCTTTCCAGATGTTTATACATTTGTGTCATGTTGTCAGAAGCCAACAAGCACATTCACCATACTCAAAAGAAACCCAATACAAATAATCTATAGTCTACTTCAAGTGCACATGCTCACATGCTCATTCAGGTTCATTGCTGTTTTCCTTACAACAGTAAAGAGAATGAAATAGCCTGAATATCCATCAACTAATCAATGTATAATTACATTATATATATATATATATATATATATATATACACACACACACACACACACACATAAGAGAAAAATTCACCTGTGACTATGAAATTATGACATTTGCAGGAAAATTAATGTTAATGAAAATAAGATTGAGTGAGGAAATGGACATCAAGAAATAATATTGCCACAGATATAATATATATATATATCCTTTAACACGTTAGATATGGTTTGAAATTGAGTATACATAGAAGTCAGGAAATACAAAATGGTTCATAATGGAGAGAGTTGAGAATCTGAGAAATATAATAATGGAAAAACAAAGATTCGGAGAGTGGGGTCAGTAATTGATAGGAGGAATAGAATAGGAAGAATGGGGTGACATAACTAATACTAAAATCCTATCACACTGACATAAGCAAACCCATTCCTACAGAAGCTTCAGAAATTGTAGTTTTCAGACCCAGACAAAATTTCACTGGAGCAATCTTGTATGGGGAGACAATGCCTGATTGATTCACCACTATCAAGTAAAAAGCCATATGCCAAGTATTTGCTACACTCTTTTAATGGGTTAGTCAATGAAGTAATAGAGACAACCACAAATACTTGGTCACTCTTGAGAAATTAATGTTAAGGTCCTATGGCTGTTGTAGAAACCACATATCTGAGACACAAACAGGGAGAAAGCAAGCAAAAGCTGACCTAGAAGCTTTCTCTCTACTGATTAGTGGACACAGGATTCGAAGGTCTCTATGCACAAGACTTTAGAGGTTATTACGGGAAGAAAAGATCCAATATGGAGGAAATCTCATTAAGACACAGGAAGCTCTAAAGTGTTTTAAGTAACAAATGTCACACTAAATATTCTTTAGCTCAGTATGCAATACACTTAATGCCTTCAGAGATTCTATGAAAGTGACCAGATACATTTAGAACACTGCTACCCAAAGTCGATAGAAGTAGGAAGGAAAAAAGTTATAATTTTCTTTAAAGAAAAGCTCACTGGGGTAGGAAGAGATAAGCCCAGATCCCTGAGACAATAAGAAACATGTGAGGTTTCTGTAGACACCATGCATCCTGAGATGTCAGGAAGCTGTGCTATGAACTCCAAGTTTCTAGGTTTTGTCATCACCTCTTTTGGGGTGAGCTTGTGATGATGGAGGTTTTTGAATCATGCCCCAAGCACCTGTGTAGTTCTGTGACAAAAAATGATTTCCAAGGCAATATATAAAATAAAGAATTTAATTTGGGGGTTTATGGTTTCATAGCATGGTAGAGTCCCTTCAAACCATCATGCTGAGCAAGGAAGTGTATTGGACGGTACAGTGTTCTAGCTACCAGTCAAAACTTACTTCTGACCCAGAGGTAGCATAGGCAAGGTGAAGTGAAAGGAAGAAAGAGACGGGGAAGGTAGAGGCAGAGACAGAGACATACAGAGACACATAGCATGACAGAGAGAGCAGAAATAAAGTCAGTGGTGTGGTGGGTATTTAGAGCCAGCATTATCTGAGAAGCTATTGATATTCTCAAGCTACTAAGAAAAGCAAAGTCAACTTTTTAATGGTGTGACTCATAGTGTCTGTAGCACATTCTACATATGGCTCCATGGTCCATGATAGAGTCAATGACTCCCTAATAAATACCCCAATATTAGATCTCAAAAGCCTTCTTTTGACTAGTTGCTCAGGGCTATCAAAGAGTCTACCAAAATATATAGCCTATTCTGTTGACCCAGGTTTCTGCCAAGAGGTAAAAGGTAAGTACCTATTGCTGAATATACAAAGAACTCCATAAACAGGTGCCAGAGACCCCTGAGTTAGGACTGACATAAATGACCTCACCTGAGCAGTAGCTTTCATGGTAACAGAAGGCATCAGGCAAGCTTCCAAAGAAGAAAAGCAATGAAGAGACCTACACACCTGTGGTACCTATGGACCATTTTAGCAACTAGCATGCCATGGTAGCCCTGTCAGTGTAGCGTCACTCTACATACCTTGATGGAACCCAGCCTCTCCATAACTGGACATGACATGGGCTCATGAAGATATATAGTATATCTTTACTTGAAATATAGCTATAGTAATACCCACAGTTAGTTTAGTCTTCATCCATCACTTGCCAACCAATAGAGTCCATTAAAGAAGACCAGAACTACTTAGAATGTAGAGTTGTGGACTGTAGTCCCAATTGTAGAGATATCTACAGAAAACTCAATCATACATGTAAGGTTTTTAAACCATTGTGGAAGAGGAGGAAGAAATATTTTAACAGCTATAGGATCAAGAAGCTTCCTGCAACATATGTCTTCTGGTAATAGCAAGAGCTGTACCCATAAAGGCTCATCAGTATGTGTACCCAAATGTAAACTAGAATAGTTTACATTTAAGATAGATATTCTGAAGCAGATAGGAGTCACCACATGGGCTGCAGTACAACAGAAAATAGTGTTGTCAAATTGGCAACTTGAAAACTGGGAATGGGAAAGCTGGAGAGATGAACGCACTCTATCTATAGTTTCTATGTAATTAAAATAAAAATTAACATTATGTGGTTGAAATTAAAACTTACATAAGGGAAAGTCCTGTCCCTCAAGTTATCATAGTATATATATTTTGCATTTTCTTGGTAGTTTGCAAATATTTTTCTTGGGGTACTACCTTGTACATCAATTAAACAAACAGTGTATAGGATTAAAAAATCTGACTTACTGCAATAAAAATGTGCTTTGCATTGTTCCAATATTCAGATTATATTACATCTTTCACCAAATTAACCAGAAGCAACTTCAAAAGTAAAGAATTTAATTCACCTTCTAGCTAACAGTTTATTATGAAGGGAAGTTATGGAATAAAGTCAAGGTAGGAATCTGGATGCAGAAACTAAAGCAGAGATCATGGAACTGCTTGCTATCTTCTACTCATAGATCATTTAATGTATTTTGTTAATATAACTGAGGATGAATCTCCAAGGTTGGTAGGGGTCACAAATGGGTAGAACAACCAACTACAATCATTAAGAAAACACCTCACAGACTTGTACATGACCAACCCAATGGAGACATTTCCTCATTTGATATTCCCATTTCAAAAGTGACTTCATTTTGTTCTAAGGAAAAAAAAACAGCAGAAGAGATGATATTTTGAAAATATAAGCATGGATGGTTGCTAATTGAGGATGCATTCACATTAATTGGTAGGATTCCCAAAGACCTCAGCATGGTTTTAGGGCTTTACCTTTTCTCTGCCATGAGAAAAAATGAGTAATATATCCAACAGGTGCCTTTTTGCCCCAGAGAACATAATATTCAATGTTCTAGACATAACAGTACCAAATATTTCCCTTTATGAATTCCTCAGCACAAATCACCACAGCAGACCATATATAAGAATAAATATGGTACTTTAATTTGGAGATAAGAAAAACAGTGTCAGGAATACCCATGAGAAATGAGAAAGAAAACTCATTTGTTTATTTACAGGAAATTTTATTAGTTGGATATAATCTTGAAAGAGGAAACCAGTAATTAATTTCCTTCTGTGCACAGAAATCTGGTGGGCTGACATTTCTGAATGAGCAAGATTCAGGTTGGGGAGTGTACAAAAGAGGAAAGTCACTGAAGTTGTAGTCTAATGTCACATTGCATTTCTTGCCAGATATTGATCAGTGTGTGAAATGTACAGATGATCAGTATGCCAACTCAGATCATACGCTCTGCATCCAAAAAGCTGTGACATATCTGGCTTATGAAAATCCCTTGGGGATGGCACTGGCCAGCATGGCACTATGCTTTTCTATCCTCACCTCATTTGTCTTGGGGATTTTTGTAAAGCACCGAAAGACTCCTGTTGTGAAGGCAAATAACAGTACTCTCAGCTATATCCTGCTCATCTCCCTCATCTTCTGTTTTCTTTGCTCATTTCTATTCATTGGTCAGCCCAACACAGCCACCTGCATCCTGCAACAGACCACATTTGGAGTTGTTTTCACAGTGGCTGTTTCTACTGTCTTGGCAAAAACCATTACAGTCATCCTGGCCTTCAAAAGCACAGCCCCAGGAAGAAGGTTGAGGAGGTTGCTTATATCAGGAGTGCCAAAATTTATCATTCCCATCTGTACACTAATACAAATTGTCTTCTGTGGAATCTGGCTGAGAATATCTCCACCCTTTGTGGACTCAGATGCACACTCTGAACATGGTCATATCATTATTGTGTGTAACAAGGGCTCAGTAACAGCCTTCTACTGTGTCCTGGGATACCTTGGAGCTCTGTCCATAGTGAGCTTCACAGTGGCTTTTATGGCCAGGAACCTGCCTGACACCTTCAATGAAGCCAAATTCTTGACCTTCAGCATGCTGGTGTTCTGCAGTGTCTGGATCACATTTCTCCCTGTGTACCACAGTACTAAAGGAAAGATCATGGTGGCTGTGGAAGTCTTCTCCATCTTGGCATCCAGCACAGGTCTTCTAGGTTGTATCTTTGTCCCCAAATGTTATATTATTCTCATGAGACCTGACATGAATTCATTGAAATGCATAAGAAATAGAATTCAATGGAAATAAGCAGATTTTAGAGAACCTTATGTCACATTTAGAATTTTGAGCACTATAAACAAAGTTGTCAGGGTAAAGTCTTGCACATCTGTGACACATGCCAGAAGCCTGAGTTAGATATTCTGCATTTGTAACATTAGAGTATTTCATGTTAAGGACTAATTATCTTGAGCTGGTTTAACCTTCTAATCAGCCAACTATAAATTATCTCTGTATGTTACATTGTAATAAAATTAACAATGTGGTGCAGTCGTGACTTCCAGATGAATACTTTCAAAATGTCCAAATGTGATGGTAGCATCTATCAAACCAAATGTCAAGATAATATAGGATAATGTCCTACAGTTTACCAAAGGTAGATTTACTAGGTTTGTTGTAACTTGACCACGTAATTGTTCTTGTAATATAAATTTAAACAGTCTTTATTTGTATATTAATTCATCCTGTTACTATAAAAAAAACAACAAAAGCAGTATCATATCTGAACACAGTATTCAAAGTAACCTATATTCTCAGCCTATGGTCACTGGCATTTGTTGCTAGTATAAACTTTTCATTACAACTTTTGAGGTAAATTTCCTTATGTATTTGATTATTTGTATCATCTGCAACTGTGGAAATGCTAAGTTCTTCTTTTATTCCAGTCATATGAATTACAACATCAAAGGTCATGACTCCATCACATTTTTAAATTTACTAGTACTTAACATCACAATAAATTCACATCTCTGGTATATCTATGATGGTATTGATAGAGAACACTAACTTAGTAGGAAGGATCCATCTTACCTCTTGGAACTGCATCCCACGGACAAGACTTCAGTGATGACCTTAAAAAGAAAGTAACCTAAACACCAATATTCAGGAATCTGTTTCCTAAATTAGATGTAACATAACCATCCTCTTCAGACTCTTGCTTACATGAATTTTCCATGTGACATACTGCTCCCTATATTGTGATTTGGAATAATCCTACTTTTAAAGTTATGCATTTAATGTTAAAGATTATATTATACTCATTTTATATTTTAAATTTTTGTCATATTTAAAATATATGGCCTTGTACCTGCTTTTAGTGGGATTGCTTAACGTATCTCTCCATTTAATTTGATGTTGGCTGTTGGTTTGCAGTCAGTTGCTTTTATTATGTTAAGGTATGGGCCTTGAATTCCTGATTTCTCCAGTACTTTTAACATTAAGGAGTGTTGTATTTTGTCAAATGCTTTTTTCTGCATCTAAGGAGATGATCATGTAATTTTTTCTTTGAGTTTGTTTATAGAGTGGATTACATTAATGGATTTTCATATATTGAATCAACCTTGCATATCTGGGATGAAGCCTATTTGATTGTGGTGAATGATGGTTTTGATGTGTTTTTGGATTCAATTTTCATGAATTCTATTGAGTGTTTTTGCAGTGATATTCATAAATGAGATTGGTCTGATGTTCTCTTTCTTTGTAGGGTCTTTGTGTGGTTTTGGTATAAACATAATTGTGGCTTCATAGAACAAATTGGGTAGTGTTCCTTGTGTTTCTATTTTATGGAATAGTTTGAGGAATACTGGTATCAGGTCTTCTTTGAAGGTCTGGTAGAATTCTGCCCTGAAACCATCTGGCCTGGGGATTTTTTGGGGGGGGGTTGGGAGGTTTTTAATGATTTCTTCTATTTACTTCTGCGATATGGGCCTGTTTAGATAGTTTACCTGCTCTTTGTTTAACTTTGGTATGTGGTATCTGTCTAGAAAATCATCCATTTCATCTAGATTGTCCTGTACTGCTGAGTATAAGTTTTTGTGGTAGGATCTGATGATATTTTGAGTTTCCTCAGTTTCTGTTCTTATGTCACCATTTTCCTCTCTGATTTGGTTAATTTGGATACTGCCTCTGGGCCCTTTAGCTAGTTTGTCTAGGGGTTTATCTATCTTATTGATTCACTCAAAGAACCAGCTTTTGGTTTTGTTGATTCTTTTGTATTTTCTCTGTTTCTAATTGGATGATTTTGGCCCTGAGTTAGAATATTTTCTGCCATCTTCCCATATCTATTCAATATAGTACTGGAAGTGCTTGCTAGAACAATAAGACAACAGAAGGATATCAAGGGGACACATATTGACAAAGGAAAATAAAGGTATCACCATTTGCAGATGATATGGTAGTATACATAAATGACCCCAAAAACTCTACCATAGACCTTCTCTAGCTGATAAACAACTTCTGCACATTGGCAAGATATGAAATTAACTCAAATAATTTAGTACTCTTCCTTTATACAAATGATAAACAGGCTGAGAAAGAAATTAGGGAAACAACTCCCTTGACAATAGCCACAGATAATATAGAATATTTTGGGATAACTCTAACCAAACAAGTGTAAGGTATGTATGACAATTATTTCAAGTCTCTGAAGAAAGAAATCAAAGAAGATCTCAGAAAATGGAGAGAACTCTTATGCTTATGGATTGGCAGAATTAACATAGTAAAAGTGGACATCCCACCAAAGTCAATCTACAGATTCAATGCAATCCCCATCAAAATCCCAACACAATTCTTCAAAGACATGGAAAAAGCAATTCTCAAATTCATCTGGAAAGGCAAAAAACCCAGAATAGTGAAAAGAATCTTAACAATAGAACAATGGCTGGGGGAAATCATCATCTCTGACCTCAAGCTTTACCACAGACTAGTAGTGATTAAAATCTGCATGATATTGCTACAGAGACAGACAAGTTGGCCAATGGAATTAAAGGCTCAGAAATAAAACCACATACTTACACACACTGGATCTTTGACAAAGAAGCCAAGAATATACAATAGAAGAAAGAAATCATCTTCAATAAATGGTGCTGGTCTAACTGGCTGTCTGTTTCTCCGGCTGTTTGTCTCATCAACATGGATCTAAGGAAGGGATGGATGAATGAAGAGACAAGAGACACAAGGAACGAGAGCAAGTCTATATTCTGATCAAGCTCTGTCATTCTTATGTTCTATACATAGTTTATATAATGAAGAGCAGGGAGGCAGCAGGGGTGGGGGAAATTCTGAGAAACTATACAATCTTCTGTAAATGCAATTCCCTACACAAATAGGATGCACTATCTTACTGCTTAACTGCTCAATCACAATAGGGACACCTGGTCAAATATCTCTACTGCTTAACTGCTCAATCACAATGGGGACACCTGGTCAAATATCTCTACTGCTTAACTGCTCAACCACAATAGGGACACCTGGTCAAATATCTCTACTGCTTAACTGCTCAATCACGGTAGGGATACCTGGTCTCTGGGAAGCTTTCAGTTACTTCTCAGAAGTAGAAATCTAGGCCTACAATCACCCCAAGCCTAACTCTAAAACAAAATGGCATTACCTAGGTTAATAAGAAAAACCCTAACACTGTTGGTCCCCAGCATTTCCTCCCTTTTTATTTATTTTATGCTATGTGTGTAGGTTAGTGTGTGAGCAAGGGTCCTTTTAAAAGACGGCTGGGCTTTTACCAGAGAGGGGGAGTATTGACCTGATTCTCCTAACAGCTTCTTTGGTGATTGTCTTAAGTGGTGTTTTTGAGGAGGAGAGGGTCAAAGTGTCTCCACAGTACCAATGGTTAAGTGACACCTCTGAATACCAACCTCTATGCAATCAGGTTTTATCCACTGGGGACTCAGAAACAGAATACATCGTCCTTCCCTTGCAGTGCTTTGCCTTGCACCTCTTCTGGTGCCCATGCTGCTCACATGCAGGTGTGCACAAATCTGAGTTTTATGCAGCTCCCATTGATCAACCCACACAGTTATCAGATTTCCAAATGATCTTATCTGCATGGGGTACAGGGATGTCAACAGCCCCTAGTAAAACTTTTCTGAGCCTAGACATGAACGATCAGTGTTTTGCACTACAGAAATAGGTTCTTTTATTCCTTGCAAGTTCTTTCCTAGACCCTGCCCTGGGCAGAACCCTTGATTCAACATTTGTCAAGTTATGACCTCATTAGGGCTACACATAATAAGATCTAACTGGGCAAGGATGTCTCTGCCCCAGAGATTAACCGGTAGACTGGGCACAACATAAGGTTGAACAGTGCCATTGTTGCCCTCTTCATCAGACCAAGTGAGAATCTTGGAACTCTGTTGAGGGTTGGAAGTCTGTCCAATACCCTTGAGGTTGGTCAAGGAAGCCACGAGGAGCCATGTAGAAGGCCAATGTTTTTCAGAGATTATTGTAGCATCTGCCCCAGTATCTATAAGGCCCTAAAAACATTGCCATCTAATTTTAATTTAAGTAGGGGCCTATCTTGTGTAATTTGTTGAATCCAATATGTGTCTGAGGACCCAAAATTATTTATGTCACTGGATTTTTTAAAAAATGTTTTGATTGGAATGAGTAAGGGGGATCAATAGCAGCTACCCCACCATGCCACAGGGACACCTGTAATGGGAAATATTAAAAAAGAGAACCAGCTCATTCCTGGGTTCAGGCTGGCAACTGGTGGGCCATAGCAGATCTGCTGGGCTATCTCACTCTCTCAGCATACAAAGTCTCCCGAGCTGAGTCCCTTGGCAAATCTTTGCCACCAGGCTCACACAGTAACTACCTGCCCCAATTAAGGGGCATCTCAACACCCAATTAAGTGGTAGAATTAAAACTCTTAAGCATATAGTTAACAATCAGATTTATGTATCAATAAAAACACAATTTACAAGATGTCAATACAACAATTTCAGAGCAAATTGATAATGATAAAAGCTGCCCACCTAGATTAGACAAATTATTCCAAACTTCTAACCTCTATGGTAACATAACCATCGGTGGCGCTATGTCAGTTTACATCCACTACCAACTTCTTTCCTTCCTCCTCTCTCCCAAGATGCTCTCCTGAGTAACTACTAGCTCTGCCTCCCTGTTCCCTGCCCAATCACAAGGATTTTGTTGCCCTAATGTAATTGGACAGGGAAAATCCTGCAACAGACATGTATTCCATGATATTCATAGTGGCCTTGTTTGTGATAGCCAGAAGCTGGAAACAACACAGATTTCCCACCACATAAAATGGATACAGAAAATGTGGTTCATACACACAAAGGAATACTATTCAGCTATTAAGAACGAGGACAAAACAGTTGAAATCTAAATAAAGTAGAAAAAAAAAAAGAGAAAACCAATTAAACAAAGCTGAAAATGTAAAAAAAAAAAAAACCAAGGACATCCTGAGTTTGCAGGCAAGAGGATGGAATTAGAAAATATCATACTGTGTGAGGTAACTCAGACCCAAAAGGACATGCATGGTATATACTTACTAATAAGTGGATATTAGCCAAAAAAGTATAGAATACCCAAGATATAGTCCAAAGAACTCAAAAAGATCAACAAGCAGGAGGGAGGAACCTGGAAGGGAAAGAGGATGGGGTTGGGGGGAAGGAAACATGATCTGGTTTTGGGTGTGTGTGGAGGTGAAGAACTGAAGCCCTGAGGGCCAGCATAAAGAATGGAAACAGGCAACCTCAGGAAGTATGAGGTTGTGGGAACCCTCCAGAATGTACCAAAGACCTGGGAGGTGAGAGACTCCCAGGATGAAAAGGGAGTGACCTTAGACAAAATGCCCTTCAGTGGGGAGGGGACATCAAGTGAGGGATGGGATTGCTATCCCACAGTCAAAACTCTGACCCATAATTGTTCTTGTCTGAAAAAAAATGCAGGGATGAAAATGGAGAAGAGCCTTAGGAAAAGAAGGTCCAGTGACAGGCTCAAAGTGGGATCCAGCTCAAAGAAAGCCCCTGGGGCTTAAAACCATTACTGAGGCTCACAAAAAGGGACCTAACATGACTGTCCTCAAAAAGTTCCAACAAGCACCTGAGTCAGATTCAGGTATTTAAACCCAAACAATGGACAGAAGCTACTGCTCTCTGTGGTTGAATTAGAAAAAAGCTGGAATAAGCTGAGGAAGTAGGTAACCCTGTAGGAGGACCAGCAGGTTCAGTCAACCTGGACCCCCGAGATCTCTCAGACACTGGATCACCAACCAGACAGCATACAGCAGCTGATATGAGGCCACCAACACATATAGAGCAGAGAACTGCCTGGTCTGAATTCAGTCAGAGAAGGTACACCTAACCTTCAAGAGTCTGGAGGCACTAGGGAGTTTAGAGATCTGGTGTGGTGGGTGGAATGGGGTGGGGACATCATTGTAGAGAATGGGGGCAGGGAGGAAGTATGGGATGTGCAACAGTCAGATGTTGGACCAGGAGGGAAATAAAATCTGGATTGTTTAAAAAAATTAAAAACAGACAAATGAACAAACCCCATGGCCTCTATTCCCATTATTTGTTGTAACACACCAACTTTTATATGTATACAGGTATATACTCCTAAATACTATATACTCATTCTACACAAAGATACTTGAATGCATAATATCATTCCAGAAAAGCAAAACAAACTAAAAAGGAGAGTTTTGAAGCCCACTTCTGGCATATATATCCACAAAACAATTTTCCTAGTAAAGTTCAGGAAACATTCTGCACATGGTGAGGGAAATTGAGTAGAGCCAGATGTTTGGAAAGTATGCTGTAAGGACATGTCTCCTGGTAAGGTCAGAGCTACATAATCAAATTCTCACCAATAAAGAATCCTAAACAAGAGATAAATACACACAAGAACTATACAGATTCGACTTGTGGATGATAAGGATGCCTCATACATACACAATTAGCTACAGGCAAATGAAAAATCCTACAGTGGGAGAAACAGTGATGAGATAAATGCACATCAATTAATTATTAAATATAAAATATATTCATTGGAATACCTTTTGTCAAGTATTTACTCACAGTCCAGACACAGGGACTGAGGAAAAGCCTGGAGGTAAGAGCCTGCCTGCTTCCACCTGTGGCAAGAGAACACCTCCTGGGCCACTAGGCCTCCATATACAAACAGTGCAGGGGAAAATCTACCTGCCCACTTGCGCTGAGGAGCCAGCAACAGGAGGACTCCAGACACATGGTCTAAAGAACAGCTGGGGGAGAGAACTGGTCTCCCAGGAATATTGACATCTGGGTTTGAAGGAAAGACAAGCCACAGTCAAAAAGAGAAAGACCAGCTAACACCAGAGATAACCAGATGGCGAAAGGCAAGGGCAAGAACACAAGGAACAGAAACCAAGCCTACTTGGCTTCAGCTGAACCCTGCTCTCCCACCACAGCCAGCCCTGGATACACCAACACACCAGAAAAGGAAGACTCAGACTTAAAATCACTTATAAAGAGGATGATAGAAGATTTTAAGAAGGAAATAAATAACTCCCTTAAAGAAATACAAGAGAACACAGGTAAAGAACTGGAAGCCCTTAATGAGGACACACAAAAATCCCTTGAAGAATTACAGGAAAACACAATCAAACGGGCAGAATTACAGGAAAACACAATCGAACAAATGGACAAAACCATTCAGGATTTAAAAACAGAAATAGAAACAATAAAGAAATCACTAAGGGAGACAACCCTGGAGTTAGAGAACATAGGAAAGAAATCAGGAATCATAGATGCAAGCATCACCAACAGAATATAAGAGATGGAAGAGAGAATCTCAGGTGCGGAGATACCAAACAAAACATGGAAACAACACTCAAAGAAAACACAAAATGAAAAAGCTCCTAACCCAAAACATCCAAGATATCAAGGATGCAATGAAAAGACAGAACCTGAGGATAATAGGTATAGAAGAGAGTGAAGATTCCCAATGTAAAGGACCAGTAAATATCTTCAACCAAATTATAGAAGAAAACTTCCCTAACCTAAAGAAAGAGATGAACATAAATATACAAGAAGCCTACAGTATGTCAAATAGACTGGACCAGAAAAGAAATTCCTCCTGACATATAGTCAAAACACCAAATACACAAAACAATGAAAGAATATTAAAAGCAGTAAGCGAAAAGGGGCAAGTAACATATAAAGGCAGACCTATCAGAATTACACCAGACTTTTCACCAGAGACTATGAAAGCTAGAAGATCCTGGGTAGATCCCATACAGACTCTAAAAGAACACAAATGTCAGCCCAGGCTGCTATACCCAGCAAAACTCTTAATAATCATAGATGCTAAAACCAAAATATTCTATGACAAATCCAAATTTGCACACTATGTTTCCACAAACCCAGCCCTACAAAGAATAATACATGGAAAACGCCAACTCAAGGAGGGAAACTACACTCAAGAAAAAGCAAGAAAGTAATCTTTCAACAAACTCAAAAGAAGATAGCCACACAATCAACATAAACAACATCAAAAATAACAGGAAATAGCAATCACTATTCTTTAATATCTCTTAACATCAATGGTCTCAACTCCCCAATAAAAAGACAGAGACTGACAGACTGGATCCATAAACAGGACCCAGCATTTTGCTGCACCCAGGAAATGCACCTCCATGTAAAAGACAAACACTACCTCAGAGTAAAGGGCTGGAAAACAATTTTCCAGGCAAATGGCCCCAAGAAACATGCTGGAGTGGCCATTCTAATATTGGATAAAATTGACTTTCAACCAAAATTCATCAAAAAGGATGAGGAAGGACATTTCATACTCATCAAAGGAAAAATCTACCAAGAAGAACTCTCAATTCTGAACATCTATGCCCCGAAAGCAAGAGCTCCCACTTTCATAAAAGAACCTCTACGAAAGCTCAAAGCACACATTGCACCTCACATAATAATAGTGGGAGACTTCAACACCCCACTATCAACAATGGACAGATCTTGGAAATATAAACTAAACAGAGACACAGTGAAACTAACAGATGCTATGAACCAAATGGGTTTAACAGATATCTATAGAACATTTCATCCTACATCAAAAGAATATACCTTCTTCTCAGCACCTCATGGTACCTTCTCCAAAATTGATCATATAATTGGTCACAAAAAAATCCTCAACAGATATAAGAAGATTGAAATAATCGCATGCCTCCTATCAGATCACTACGGATTAAGGTTGGTCCTCAATGGCAACAACAACAACAGAAAGCCCACATACACATGGAAGCTGAACAATGCTCTGCTCAATGATAACTTGGTCAAGGAAGAAATAAAGAAGGAAATTAAAGACTTCCTAGAATTTAATGAAAATAAAAGTACGACTTACCCAAACCTATGGGACTCAATGAAAGCAGTGGTAAGAGGAAAACTCATAGCTCTGAATGCCTCCAAAAAGAAACTGGAGAGAGCATTCAGTAACAGCTTAACAGCACACCTGAAAGTTCTAGAACAAAAAGAAGCTAATACACCCAAGAGGAGTAGAAGGCAGGAAATAATCAAATTAAGGGCTGAAATCAACCAAGTAGAAACAAAAAGAACTATACAAAGCATCAACAAAACCAAGAGCTGGTTCTTTGAGAAAATCAAGATAGATAAAACCTTAGCCAGACTAACCAGAGGGCACAGAGACAGTATCTAAATTAACAAAATTAGAAAGGAAAACGGAGATATAACAACAGACTCTGAGGAAATTAAAAATATCATCAGATACTACTACAAAAGCCTATATGTAACAAAATGGGAAAATCTCAAGGAAATGGACAAGTTTCTAGACAGATACCAATTACCAAAGTTAAATCAGGATCAGATAATCCATCTAAACATCCTCATAACCCCCAAAGAAATATAAGCAGTCATTAACAATCTCCCAACCAAAAAAAACCCAGGACCAGATGGGTTCAGTGCAGAATTCTATCAGACCTTCAAAGAAGACCTAATACCAATACTGTTCAGTCTATTCCACAAAATAAAAACGGAAGGAATACTACCCAATTCATTCTATGAGGCCACAGTTACACTGATACCAAAGCCCCACAAAGACCCAACAATAAAAGAAAACTTCAGACCAATTTCCCTTATGAATATCGATGCAAAAATATTCAATAAAATTCTTGCAAACCGAATCCAAGAACACATCACAATGATCATTCACCATGATCAAGTTGGCTTCATCCCATGGATGCAGGGATGGTTTAATACCCAGAAATCCATCAATCTAATCCACTACATAAACAAACTCAAAGAAAAAAACCACATGGTCATTTCATTAGATGCTGAAAAATCATTTGACAAAATTCAACATCCCTTCATGATCAAAGTCTTGGAAAGATCAGGAATTCAAGGAGCATATCTAAACATAGTAAAAGCAACATACAGCAAACCAGTGGCCAACATCAAACAAAATGGAGAGAAACTCAAAGAAATCCCACTAAAATCAGGGACTAGACAAGGCTGCCCTCTCTCTCCCTACCTATTCAATGTAGTACTTGAAGTTCTACCTAAAGCAATTAGGCAACAAAAGGAAATCAAAGGGATACAAATTGGAAAGGAAGAAATCAAAATATCACTATTTGCAGATGATATGATGGTATACTTAAGTGACCCGAAAAACTCCTCCAGAGATCTGCTACTGTTGATAAACAACTTCAGACAAGTGGCTGGATACAAAATTAACTCAAGCACATCAGTAGCCTTCCTATACTCAAAGGATAAACAGGCTAAGAAAGAAATTATGGAAATAACACCCGTCACAATTGTCACAAACAATATAAAATATCTTGGTGTGACTCTAACCAAACAAGTGAAAGATCTGCATGTCAAGAACTTCAAGTCTCTGAAGAGAGAAATAGAAGAAGTCCTCAGAAGATGGAAAGATCTCCCACGCTCATGGATCGGCAAGATTAACATAGTTAAAATGGCCATCCTGCCAAAAGCAATATACAGATTCAATGCTATCCCCCTCTAAATCCCAACTAAATTCTTCATAGACCTAGAAAGAGCCATTCTCAAATTCATATGGAATAACAAAAATCTCAGGATAGCAAAAACGATCCTCAACAATAAAAGTTCTTCTGGGGGAATCAGCCTCCCTGACCTCAAGCTGTACTACAGAGCAGTAATGATAAAAACTGCATGGTATTGGTACAGTGACAGGTAGGTAGATCAATGGAATAGAATCAAAGACCCAGAAATGAACCCACACACATATGGTCACTTGATCTTCAACAACGGAGCTAAAACCATACAGTGGAAAAAAGACAGCATCTTCAACAAATGGTGCTGGATCAATTAGCGGTCTACATATATAAGATTGTGAATTGATCCATTCCTATCTCCCTGTACAAAGCTGAAGTCCAAGTGGATCAGGGACCTTCACATAAAACCACATACACTGAATCTAATAGAAGAGAAAGTGGGGAAGAATGTTGAACACTTGGGCACAGGGGAAATGTTCTTGAACAGAACACCAATGGCTTGTGCTCTAAGATCAAGAATTCACAGATGGGACCTCATAAAATTACAAAGCTTTTCTAAGGCAAAAGACACTGTAAATAGGGCAAAACGGCAACCTACAGATTGGAAAAGATCTTTACCAATCTTATATCTGATAGAAGGCTAAATCCAATGTATACAAAGAACTCAATAAGCTAGACTCCAGAGATCCAAATAACCCTATCAAAAAATGAGGAAGTGATCTAAACAGAGAATTCTCAGCTGATGAAACTTGAATGGCCGAGATGCACCTAAAGACATGTTCAACATCCTTAGTCATCAGGGAAATGCAAATCAAAACAACCCTGAGATTTCACCTCACACCAGTCAGAATGGCTAAGATCAAAAACTCAGGTGACAGCAGATGTTGGCGAGCATGTGGAGAAAGAGGAACACTCCTCTGTTGCTGGTGGGAATGCAAGTTGATACAACCTCTCTAGAAATCAGTTTGGCAGACCCTCAGAAAAATGAACATAATACTACCTGAGGACTCAGCTATTCCACTCCTGGGCCTATACCCAGAAGATGCTCCAACTTGTAATAAAGACACATGTTCCACTATGTTCATAGCAGCCATATTTACAATAGCCAGAAGCTGGAAACAACCCAGATGTCCCTCCACAGAAGAATGGATACAGAAAATGTGGTACATTTACACAATGGAAAACTATTCAGTTATTAAAAACAATGACTTTATGAAATTCACAGGTAAATGGATGGAACTTGAAAATATCATCCTGAGCGAGGTAACACAGTCACAAAAGAATGTACATGGTATGTACTCACTGTTAAGTGGTTATTAGCCCAAAAGTTTGAAATACCCAATACTTCGCAGCAACAGTAGAGCTCAGTGTGAGGTCCCAGATGGAGGGCTTGGCAAAAGGACTGAAGGAACTGAGGGAGTATGCAGCTCCTGGGAAACTGCATACTCCCAGGTAGCAACAGTGGAAACTGGCCTGATTCCCCAATACTTCTGGAGACTGATCCATCAACTAAAGAATACACATGGTGGGACCCATGGTGGTGGCCACAAATGTGGCAGAGGAGGGTCTTGTTATCTGTCAGGGGGCGGAGAGGCCCTTGGGCCTGAGGGTGTTAGATCCCCTAGTATAGGAGAATGACAAGGAGGGAAGACGAGAGTGGGTGGGTGGGTGGGAGGGTGGGTTGGAGAATATCCCCATAGTGGCACGGGTAGGGCGGAGGGTATGGGGAGTTTCCAAAGGGGAGATCTGAAAAGGGGGAAACATTTGAAATGTAAATAAAATATGAAAATAATAAAAAAAGTATTTACTCACAGCAAACATTTCATAAAACAATAAAAACACTGGCTAAGACAAATAAAGACTTACTGGGCATAATTTGCACTAGAGCCTGTTATACATTTGAAACTTTTCTCTGAGAAGAGTATTGAAGAGATTGCAGTTTTCAGATACAGCATCCCTGAAGCGTTTCCAGGAGAGATTAACTGGCCATTTGATTAGAGTTTGGCATATGAGAATGCCAAGGGCAAATCAAACAGTGGGGGTCACACCCATTAGTTTTCAGTGGGCAGCAATGACTCTAGCAGGAAAAAGGTGTTTGGTCCTCCATTTTATCTTCTTTCAATGAGTCTGTACTCATTCTGCACTGTGCATAGAACTTCAAGTAGGCTGAATTCAATGGTAATGGCTATGTTATTTAGGTGAGGATTCCTCAGGTCATGTAAGTCCAGGCTATGTCATGTTGAGTACTCACTGTTATCAGTTCCAGGAGATAGAGACAAATATGAAATAGGGACTTTTAAATGCTTTTGGAAGTAGAGCAGTTACAAGAGAAGGACATAGATAAGAGAAGTGTGAAATTAACAACAATGTTAAAGAGCTCAGCATCCAGGTAACTGCATCCTCATTGTTTGTACTGGTTTGTTGCAAGTATGGCCCAAGGGCACACTATAACCCTAGAAGAGCACACATTTGTAAAACACAAATTTAATTCAAAAGGGAGAGTCTGATGAGAATGTAAGAGAAGGTATTTCTTCATCAAGTCTAAGTTTTCAGGATATTTGTTTAATGGATTCAGGACACACACCAAAGAGACAGCTGTTAAAGATGTGGTTGAACTGAATCACATAAAAGCAACACTTTGGGTATGAGTGGAACACTGGCAGGTGGGCAATGCTCAGACTGTGGGAAATCAAGCAGGAAAATGTGTTAGCAGAATGGACCGGAGCAGATAAGACCTATTTGTCGTGGACATCAAACCTGTAGGGATGGAGCATGCAAGATTCCATTGAAAGCCTCAGACATCACAGGGCTGTGAGAATGGTTGTTTTCCCTCTGGGTCTGAGAATGTTTGTCCTATCTTCCTTTATCCTGGTACTATTTCCCCATTGTGTAATTGGGATGATTATTTCATTTAGGGGGACAGTAGTGGCCTTGGAGCTGGAGATTCATGCATGTTATTGGGTGGTCTACGGGCTGAGGTATATCCACAGGCAGAAGTACTTGTCCTGAAGTCTATTTGTTGAAAATGCAAGTATATTTTTAAAAGTTTCATGGCATCACAGCTAAGAGGTTGTTCGTATTTTGAAAAGGACTTTAGACTTTGGACTTTGGGAAGTTTTGAAAATATTAAAGAATATGAGAACTTTTAGGAGTGTTTTATATATTTTCAGTAGCATATTAAATTATAACTTTGAGATCTTGCAGAAGAGAGTTATTATTGAAAGTAAATCTGACTGGGTGTTGGCTCAACAATTGTTGAACTACTGGGTGTTAAATTTAGTTGCCATCTTTATGTCAGACTTAGAATAAACACAGATAATATGTTTCAATGTTTTTCTGACAACATTTATATTCAGATTCGATGATGTAGGGAAAATCCATCAAAGATATTGGCTGCACCATCAGATGACACAGTAACATGAAGAGAAGAAGTAGATAAAGGGCTAAGGGCAGCAGTAGCAATATTCTAATTTCAGAATTCAGAAGCATTCTGACCTGATGTAGTAATCTTTCTGTATACCATCCACTCAGGATAGACTGTACCCTAAACTTTTTCTTCATATATTCTTTTTTCAGTAATTTTGACATAGTAACAAGATAAGTAACCAAGACACCATGTAAACACTCAGATATGCCTCCTAATCCCCCCAAAATGACTAGCCATGATAAGCCATTTAATTTAGAGTTAGAAACATAAAAATTATGAAAAGTGTTTGGTTTCTCTAGAATATAATTTTTTAGAATATATTTCCTATTTCTCAGATGACTTCCCAAAAGGATTTTCTCCCTCTCCAAGATATCTCAAAAATCAAACAAACTGAATGTCGCTCCCTTCTACTTCCCTTTTGTCTATCTCTCCTTTTGATGTCCTCTTACTATCTATGGATTTTTCCTATGTCCACTCCTTGTCATCTGATTAATTTTTCACCTCTTGACCTAGCTTTAACTTCATTTACTCTTGTTCATAATAAGTAGAATTAGAGATCTGTACTAGTCACACCTTTGACACCTGATTTTTATAAAGCTGCCAAAACCATACAATGGGAAAAAAAGCATTTTTCACAAGTGGTGCTGGCCTATCTTGCCTATTTCTACATGTAGAAGAAGGCAAATAGATCCATACTTATCACCCTACACAAAAGTCAAGTTCAAGTGGATCAGATGCCTCAACATAAAACCTGATACACTAAATCTAAAATAAATCAGAAATTAGGGAATAGCCTTGAACTCATTGGTCTAGGAGACAACTTCCTGAAGAGAATACACATAGTTCAGACAATAAAATTAATAATTAATAAATAAGACCTCATGAAACTGACAGCTTCTATAAGGGCGAGAACACCAAAAATAGGAACAAACAACAGCCTACAGATTGAGTAAAGAATTTCACCAACTCTATATCTAACAGAGGGATATTATCCAGAATATATGAAGAATTCAAATTTAGAAACCAACATCATAATATAACTAAGTTTTAAAATGGGATACAAAGGTAAAGAGAAAATTCTCAGCAGGGGAAGCTTATGTGGTTAACAAAAAACTTAAGAAAATGTCTAGCACTCCTATTCATCAGTGAAATGCAGATTGAAACAATTCTGAAATTCTACCTCACACACATCAGAATGTGTAAGGTCAAAAACTCTGGGCAGGAGAAATGGCTCAGTGGTTATAAGCACTGATGCCCTCTTCTGGGTTGTCTGAAGACAGCCACTGTGAACTAGGCTAGAGCAAGACAGGCCAGAGAGAGGAGAAAAAAGAGTCTGAAGACAGCTACTGTATACTTACATATAATAAATAAATAATCCTAAAAAAGATAAAAAATTCAATGCCAAACACTTGTGAGATCTGGCTATTTTTAAAATAATAAAGCTGTCCAGTTTTATTCTTCTGTAGAGCTAACATGGGCATGAGAAAGAGAACCCCTGAGAGCAGCGGGGTATGGGGAGGCAAACAGGCTCCTTTAGAAACTGGAGAAGCTTTAGAGTTACTGTCCAAGAAGCCCAGGGATGTTGGAGACTGTGCCACAGGGAGCAGGCCAAGGTGTAGGGGATTCATCAGGCTTTGGTTCTGCCTGGGCACTACAAAAGGTCCCAGAAGGCAAGAAAAAGGCAAAGAAGTGATGAGGGGGAGCAGTGCAACGTTCTGGTGCTAAGGCCAGGGACTTAATATGTTTCTTTATCTCAACCTTTCTTGTTGTGTCTGAAGTGATGTGAACACTGAAAACTTCATTAGGTGAGATTGTTAGAGAGAAACTCAGACAACTGGCATAGGGGGAGACATAATGAGAAAGACACTGAGGAGGGGAGGGAAAGAGCAGAGGAAGTATAGAAGAAAGGAGACAAACAAATCACAAGCCACTTAGGAAACGGAAAAGTGTTGGCAAGTAGAAGGTCAAGGTACAAGAGAGGTGAGCCCTGCCTGCTGAGAACAAGGCCAATAATGGGGGCTCTGCCCAAGCATCCAACCATCGTTTCTGTGACCACAAGGGCATATCATCTGCAACATGGGAAAAAAGAAGCCAGATAAATAAATGAATCTGTGGACACATAGGAATGAGAGTTGGGGACTGTGCTTTTGAGATTTCCCTGCTATACTCTTAGCTTTAAGCATCTGTTCCCCTCTATGTGTGAAAATCTGACAGCTGTTCCCCATCCCACATCCCACATCCCACCAAAGAGACAAGTTGAGACACTCACCCCTCCCTACCTCATCCAGGGAGGAACTTTTCACTTCTCATCTTTCAACAGCACTCAGCACCATCATGAAGAGCCCCTCCACCATCATCTCTGAAGTCACCACAGCTCGTCTGGAGGAAGAGGAGGTTCAGAGGAATCCTTCAATGCCGAAGCTGGGAGCCATGCTCATGATGGTCGTGGACAAAATTGAGGACATAATCCTTGTCTATAAATGGATAATCTTCCTGAAGTGGAAACAGAGGTAAGCAGACCAGGGCAAGCCTCGCAGGAGCTTCCCCAAAGGGAGTGTTCTCAGCTTTGGGAGATGGAAAAGGGCAGACTTGTGCAGGAAACTGTAAGAGAACAGGAGGGAAATGTGCCTTAACTGCACAAGGACTGCATCCTTGGAGTCTGCTCTCCTTACAGTTGGGCTGGCAATTAGAGGAGCAAATGCAGATGAACCCAGAGTTTGCTCCTAATGAATTCAAGGAGGCATGCAGGAGCCTCAGAGGCTGATTTCTCATTTGGAAAGACCTGTGGCTGCTAAAGAAGTTCAGAGGTAGATCAGCATTCAGAGAACATCTCACAGGAAGTGATATCTATAAAAAGAGACACATGATTGAGTTGAACATGTGGGATCAAAATGGAAATTAAGAGACTGGTGTGTGATAGACCCACAAACAGAAAAAATGTGTTGGGAGAACCTAACATCTACAAGAGGAATATGATATGGATGCTAGAAACCTAAAACTCCTGAGCAAAATTACCAAATGCCCACTGAGGTGTGACAGTTGAAGTGCTTGCACCACAAACAGGGATATGAGCATCATCCCAGGAGCAACATAAAGAGTTGTCAGATGATTGGACAGGTAGAGACACTAGGATCCTGTGGTTCGCTGTTCT
This sequence comes from Rhynchomys soricoides, assembly GCA_019843965.1. NCBI lineage: Eukaryota > Metazoa > Chordata > Mammalia > Rodentia > Muridae > Rhynchomys > Rhynchomys soricoides. The sequence goes on along the minus strand of JADRCH010000633.1, from coordinate 200,005 downwards.
GCCAGCCTCACCTCTTCAGTGAGACCAATGACTGACCTGTCTCACAATCTAGAGAGGAATCCTCCTAAAGGATGATGCCCAAGTCGTCCTCTAGCATCCACATGTGTTTACACATATGCAAATACACACATGTGGACATGGACTGATCAAATAAATTTTTGATACATTAGGGAAAAACTTAGAGTAAGTATATTTGCAGAATGGAAAATTCAATGTATTACATCCTTTCAACACAAAAAGCTGAAAATACAATGTAACTCATTGTTGAATTCCAATTGCATATTTGTAAATTTCAAAGAATTTCTCCTAACATTCATAAGGAATTTAAGAAAAAAGGGGTTCACAGTAGGGACACCATAATCTCAGCCCTTGGGAAGGGAGGAGAAGAGCATCAGTTCAAAACAATCAGCAGTTACAGCAAGCTGTAGGCCACTGAACTCCAAAGGTCTCGTACACACAAGACAAGAGCCAAGTGTGACATGAGGTCAGACCAGATTTTGAGTCGTGGGAAGTAGAAGAGTATGGGATAAGGACAGAGATGCATAGATGGTGGAGTGTAATGGAAGATTTACAAATAAACATTTAAATGTGCATCCCACTGTTTCAGACAGGCTCAGTTTTCTATTATGATAAGTAGAAAAACTGAGAGGAGGAAGAGTGGCAGCCTGCGAGACAGAAATTGTCTGACTGAGATTCAAACCATGAGGCTGAATCTGCAGGGTGTAGCAGCCTGCAACGAGATGGAGATAGATAGCCAGTTCCCAGGGAGTGGAAAGGGAGCCATGGTGAGTGCAGAGCAGAGAATACAGAAATGTGTCAAGGGGTCATAGCTGGGAATTGTGGGAAAAGGAGACATGGGTCAGTACACCTATACTCCCCTGTCTGCTGTGTTGTACAGAAGGTCATCTGCCTACTGCCCTGATGTCCTGGTGATTTTCAGACCTGTCCTTGACTGGCTGCAGCAGAGCTCTTTGGTGCCCTGGGCCCCTCATGTTGTCTGAACACAGAACTTCTGAGAGGCAAGATGGAGATCCAGCATGGCTGACACCCTGGCAATGTTTCTTTTTCTACAGACAAGCGGAGTAAAGCTTTAACCCCAGCAAGGTGAGTGCCTGTCCTCACAAGAGGCAGCTGAAGGGCTGCTGGGAAGTTTATTATGAGAGGCAGGCAAGGAGCCAGAGAGATGATTCAGTCAGAAAAGCAGAGGACATAGGTAGGAGGACCTGAATTTGCTCCCATTCCCGCACATTATAACCCATGGATGTGGCAGGAATTTGTAATCCCAGCCTTGAAAAGCAAAGAAAGGCAGTCATGGGTTGGCTGTCCAGGTAGTCTAGAAAAATTGGTGAGCTCCAGTCTAATGATAGATCATGTCTTTCAAAAGGAAGGGGATTTCTTAAGGTGGTAAATCATGGTCATGGCATTTTCCAAATTTATTTGAAAAGAAGTAATTACATATGTAACCACAAAAAATAGTGTGTGTCAGAGAGATATCTCAGTGGAAAATGGAGCCTGCTGCCTAACCCAATGACTTGGGTGTGATTCCTGGGTACCCAATTGGCACACAAAGAAAAATGACTGTGGACAATTGTCCTTGCCTCTCAGGACCACCCTAAGTCTCCTGATGGGACATTGTTTGTCCCCAGCTAACAGACCTCCAGATGTCTGTTTCTCTCACCAGGGAAGAGAGTGTACATCAAAGTAGTTTTTGGTGATCACACATCAGCATCCCACCCCTTCAAATTCTTCTTCCTGGGAATCACAATGTACATGGCTGCAGGACTGTTCGGTCAAACATTCTTGGGCAGGGATATGTAGATAACCCCTAATTCTGCCATGTGGGCTCTGATGTCATTCCCTGAGACTAAGGTCATCCTGTCTTTCTCTGGTCCTAAGAGACTGACAGTGCTGTTTCCTCTTGGCTCATAGAGTTAATGATACGTTTTAGTAAATAAGTGATCAGAATGTTGAGCAACTCGAGGAGCCAGTTAAGAAAAAAGGTTTGTTCTAGATGTGTCCAAACCCTGAAAATCTCATTCTGAGACCAGCTGAGTTAGGATGGTCCCCTTCTTACCTTGGGTCTTCAGGCTCAAGTACAAATATGACATGTATGACCCCCATCTCTACCACTCTACCACTCTACCACTCACAGAGCATAATGGCTAAATGGTAGGTTTAATGCCCCCTCTCTCCATAAGGACATGTCCTGCAAGCTCCTGGAATTTCTTTTCCTGCAAATGAAGCTTTCCCAGAACCTAATACACACGAAGGTACATATAGCCCTTGTTACCCCCTAACAAGGCAACAATTTCACTGAAAATCTCTCTGAGAATCCTGTTTCTCCAGAAGACTCAAACAAGAAGAGATCCTGCATAGCCAAAAACAAGATAAGCTGCATTCCTTTAATTTCAGCACTGTGTTCGACTTGTCTGCATACCTGGAGGGCAGAGAAGAATCTGGAAAGCAAATAAATAACATACTCCCAGCAATCTATTTCAGAGTTCCTCTTGACTCACTTCTCCCCCATATGACATCTCTTAGGGAGTCCACAATGAATGTCACAGGGAAAGATGAATGGACTAGGTCCACATTGAGAACCACTGCCTGAGAATCAGGGTACCTCTCACTCTTACTCCCTGGAAACTGGAATCTCATCTACAGTCCCGATCCCACCATGATTCATATTCAGTAGCAGACCATGACTTGCTTGGTTCCCATGTTGGTCTTCCTCTCCTTACAGGTCGAACTATTTACACATACTTTTTCATTTCTTGTCATGTTGATATGGACTCTGGGTTCTCTCCTAGGACAGGACTTTTGTTTCAAGTCCAGTCTGTCTTAACATTTGATAGTCATTGGATAAGCTTCTAACAAATACCCTGTGGGGACTCTGGAAACCATCCAGACTGACCCATTAGGAATGAAACCAGGCTTCTCTTGTAGCCAGAAGAAGTTCATGGCCATGCTTGATAGAGATCTACCAACCACAGTGAGCCATAGTGGCAGAGAGGCATAGATGCAGCTCCAGCTCACTAATCACAAGTCTATAATAAGTATCATTTATTGTCTTTTCCTATTCATTGGGTACATCCCCACTCCCACGAGACTGGTTGAACATCATTGTGATAATAGAGACAGCACCAAGGCTTCTCATGCCTAATGTGAAGTGTCTCAGGGAGCTGTGAAGTGTCTACTCTGGTTGTGGTTGCATCCAAGCCTTCTGTGACTGAACTCAGCAGGTCTCATGGGCACAGTAACCTTGGGAGCTGGGATGATGTTTCCTCTGAGCATCCTTGAAGTGTTCACACAGCAGGATTCCACAATGGTGGTCTGTCCAGTCATCTAAAGGAAGCCATGACACAGGCAGCTGCACATAGAAAAGGGGCATTAATGCTAAAAAGGTCATATGAATTCCCAGGTCCTTTTTGCTGTGTTCAAGTGTGAAATACCAGAGACTGGCCCACAACAATGACTTACTGAGCCAACATTGTCAACATTGGATAGGTGCTTAAGCCCTAGTTGTACACACTTAGGCTGAATGTGTCTCTGATCTGCCAAAAGGGAACGTTATGAACCAACTGAGGAGCAGACTTTGGTTTCTGAGCTGGCTACCAGTGTTTCAGATGTGTGTTCCCTGAACTGAGGTGGTCAGTAAGAAAAAGTGCCAGAGAAAACTGGGCATCATAAAATGCCTGTCATCCCAAATATTAACAGGTAGTGATGGGAAGATTATCAGTTGGAGCACTTGATCTCAACCTGTGGTCACTACATCTATGAAGGTAGAAAGATCATTTGACAGGGGTTACATATCAGATACCCTGCATATCAGATATTTATGTTGCAATCATAGCAATTGTAAAATCACAGTTATGAAGCAGTGAAATATTTTTATGTTTGGAGTCACCCCAACATGAGGAAATATCACACTATCAGGAAGCTTGAGAACCACTGAATTGGAGACTCTTCTTTGTACCTCTGGAGTTTGAGGTCAGGCTGGGTTACATGAGACTTTGTCTTGAAACCAACAGCAAAGCTAATATGAACTCCAAGCAGTACAGAGAGGTCATGGAGAAAAGTGATCTGTTGGTTCTATTTCTGTTGGGGATGGCGATATGTTTTGGAATAAATAAATGTATGTATTAATTGTTCTATGGTTCCAGATATATACATAGTACTCTTATTTTATCGTTATATGTGTGATTCTTTAGAGTTTCGTGCCTCTCACAGGGCCAAGAATGCCTGTGGTTTTGATTGCATGCACTACTCATACAATAAAAACTCTGAAGAGACATGAATCCATATGTATTACAGACACAGTATCCACACTCCTTCCTCTCTCACCTCTAGTTTTTATATATGCCTCTATATAGTCCTCCATACAATAGTGGAAAGATATTTTTGGCATTTTGATAATGAGTGTATAAACTTTGTTTAAACTATTACAGTATAAAGAAAAAATTTACAATATTGTTAAAAATTGTATATAGCCTACAACACTCAGAGGAAGCTCCACTATCATGTGCTCTAACAGGTCCTGGATCATAGGATCAGAGGTGAGCAGGACTCAACATCTATCCCATCACCGGAAGTAACTGGGACTAGTGGGATCAAAGGACCCAGGACCCTTGCTGGACCAGTGGCAAGAGTTCCTTCTTTTCTGGGCTTGTGCCCTGAGCAGACTCATTGGAACTCCTCAGCCAGTCCCACAACACCCAGAAGAAGCTCCACTTCCAGGTGCTCTAACAAGCCCTGGATCACAGGTGCACAGAATCTCAGGAGCTTGGTCACATCAGGATCTCAGTGTTGCAGAGGCAGTTTGACTTCCAGGAGCTCTGTGACACCCAGGAACTCAGGATCCCAGGATCCCAGAGACAGCTGGTCTCTAAGGAGTTCTGACCCAACCAGGATCACAGGAAGGACACGCTTAAGTCAGATAAAGGGAGGACAGGTAGCACTAGAGATAAGCAGATGGCAGGAGGCAAGTGCAACAGAAACCAAGGTTGCCCGTCATCATCAGAATCAATTTCTCCCACCATAGCATGTCCTGGATACACCATCACACAGGAAAAGCAAGATTCAGATCTAAAATCACTTCTCATTATGCTGATAGAGGGCATTAAAAAGGATATAAATAACTCCCTTAAGGACATACAGGAGAACACAGGTAAGCAGCTAGAAGCCCTTAAAGAGGAAACACAAAAGTCCCGTAAAGAATCACAAGAAAACACAACCAACCAGGTGAAGGAATGGAACAAAACCATCCAGGATCTACAAATGGAAACAGATAAAATAAAGAAATCACAAAGGGAGATAATCCTAGAGTTAGAACACCTAGTAAAGAGATCAGGAGTCATAGATACAAGCATCAGCAACTGAATACACGAGATAGAAGACAGAATCTCAGGTGCAGAAGATACCATAGAAAACATTAAAACAGCAGTCAAATAAATTCAAAATACAAAAGGTTCCTAACACAAAATTTCCAGGAAATTCAAGACTCAATGAGAAGAGCAAACCTAAGTACAACAGGTATAGAGGAGAGCGAAGATTCTAAAATGAGAGGGCCGGTAAATATCTTCAATAAAATTATAGAAGAAAACTATCCTAACCTAAAGAACGTGATGCCCATGAATGTACAAGAAGCCTTCAGAACTCCAGATAGACTGGACCAGGAAAGAAATTCATCCTGTCATATAATAATTAAAACACCTGTACTGTCTGGTTTTCTGTCAACTTGACACAAGCTGGAGTTCTCACAGAGAAAGGAGTTTCAGTTGTGAAAAGGCCTCCATGAGATCCAGCTATAAGGCATTTTCTCAATTAGTGATCACGGGGGTGGGCCCCTGGTGGGTGGTACCATCTGTGGGCTGATAGATTTGGGCTCTATAAGAAAGCCAGCTGAGCAAAGCAGGGGGAAGCAAGCAGTAAGAAACATCCCTCCATGGCCTCTGCATCAGCTTCTGCTTTCTGACCTGCTTGAGTTCCAGTCCTGACTTCCTTTAGTGATGAACAGCAACTGGAAGTGTAAGCTGAATAAACCCTTTCCTCCCCAACTTGCTTCTTGGGCATGACATTTGTGCAAGAATAGAAACCCTGACTAAGACAACACCAAATGAACTAAACAAAGAAAGAATACTAAAAGCAGTGAGGGAAAAAGGTCAAGTAGCATATAAAGGCAGACCTATTAGAATTACATCAGACTTCTCACTAGAGAGTTGGAAAGCTAGAAGATCCTAGGCAGATGTCATACAGACCCTAAGAGAACAAAAATGCCACCCCAGGCTACTATACCCAGCAAAACGTTCAATTATCATATAGGGAGAAAACAAGATATTCCATGAGAAAACCAAATTTACACAATATCATCCCACAAATCAAGCCATACAAAGGATAATAGATGGAAAACACCAACATAAAGAGGGAAACTACACCCTAGAAAAAGCAAGAAAGTAATCTTTTGACAATCCCAAAAGAAGATAGCCACACAAACATTATACCACCTCTAACAACAAAAGTAACAGGAAGTAACTATCACTTTTAGTTAATATCTCTTGACATCAATGGGCACAATTCCCCAATAAAAAGCCTTAGACTAACATACTGGACATGTTAACAGGACCCAGCATTTTGCTGCATACAGGAAAGGCAGCACTGTGACAAAGACACTACCTCACTGTAAAACATTGGAATGCAATTTTCCAAGTAAATGGTCCCAAGAGACAAACTGGAGTAGCTGTCCTAATATCGAGTAAAATCAACTTTCAACCAAAAGTTATCAAAGAAGATAAGGAAGGACACTTCATATTGGTCAAACAGAAATATTTAAGGGGTAACTTCAGCAAGTGTTAGAGGTATCTGATGAATCTCAGTGTAGTAGCCTTGGGAAACGCAAAACAATATTGCACTTTGCTCAGAGTGAAGCTAACATATCTTCAAGGGAGATAATTGAATTTGAGTTTTATGGCCATATTAGGGAGGTGAGTCCTGTATATTTTAGAAGACTGGTATTTATTTTCTCTGAACTTAGTCAGGAGTTGTCAATTTATTTCTAGTTGATTGTGACAGTAGTAAGGTTTTCAAAGCCTACTGAAAACAAGTAACATTAAACATGTGATTTATGAGATTAAGTTGTGTGCTATTTTGACTGAAGTCAACTTTCCTTTGTCATTTCAAAGGAGAAAAAAATGAATGGTCTATAAAACTGTAAGACTGGATCTGTCAGATATAATTTCAAATTGCATAATGTTTTTACAAAGTGATTTAATTCATTTTAATCATATTTATAATGTGAAAGTATAAGATGATGATAATATTAGCTTCTATAATTTTAGCCAAAAAGTAGCATTTTAATTATTATAGAAATGTCTACAAGTAATTTCATAATTTATCAATTCTGTATTTAATTTTGACACGTTTCTCACAGTTCACCACTGTATATAATACTGTGATAAATATCCTACAGTATATGCATATTTTTATCAACATAAATTCCTATAAATAAGTTTACTAGATAAAATTTTTACACAGTTTATACTTTGTGACTTCTTGGTAAACTGTTCATTAGAAGTATGGTACTGATTTGTAGTGTTATACGGAACATTTCTCTGAAATTATCTAACAATTAAATTTTATTATTAAAAAAAGAAAATAAATATTTTCAAAAAATTTGCGTATGAATTCAAATATCTGAACTGGTGCATAATCAATAAAATCTCAATTATAATTGTGGATTAAAACACAAAATTAAAATGGAAAAATAAATTACTAAAATTCTGACTGATTTTCTATTCTATTTAAATATATTTATCCACAATGGACTATTATTCATATATAAACAAACAAGAATAGTCTCGTACGTGGAATGGTGTTAGTAAGTAAAAGACACACTGTTGTTTTACACAACAGGCACAAAACCCAGTATTTCATTCACATGTAAGTGTTTAAAATTCTGTTGCTAGAGAAATAGGATGAACAGTGATCAGTAGCTCACAGAAAAGCTGTGGGAATGTGATGGACAGAGAGGAGACAATGAGAAACAAATTATGGAGTATGGAGATGGCTCAGTAAATACATGCTTTCTCTGTAAGCATGAGGAAATAATCTTGAACTTCCACACAAACATCACCCTTACATGTATGTGCACATCCACAGTTACACACACAGACACAGTTTACCCAAATTCACAACATTTGCTCATGCAGGAATGTCCAGGTTTACACACCTGCACACATTTACACATGCACATCACATTTGGTTTCCAGAATAAGGTCCAACACTGGTCATGTCTAAAACATAGCTTCTGTGTGCTTACACTCAGAAAATATTTTACATTAGATTTTCCCTCAAAAATTTCAGTCTCTTCTTAATCAACACTAATTTCTTAGCTCAAGTTAAATGATATCTCAGCAAAGCAAATGTTTTACTGTAGTATTTTTAGTACCTTGTTAATCAGAGCTGACTCTTTGGCCTCAATTAACCAGAACATTAGATTTTTTCACATAAAAACCAATCAGTCTTTGTTTCCCTCTAAAATTCCACAAGCCAAGCCTCTGTTCTATGCATGCCTTTCCATCTTTTTTCTTTCTTTCATTCTCCTCCAGAACAAATTAAAGTGTTTTCAACTCTCAGTGGCATTCCTAGGCCAAACTTTCAAAATCCTTCTACAACATCAAATCTGAATCAAAACAACATTCTCAGGTCTCTCAAAGTAATAATCAACTACACTATTTCCAACTTGCCTTAGTATTTAACGTGAAAGTGTGACACTATGTAAATGTACATGCAGGTGTAAATGTAGATACAGCATATGAGTATATGATGTATCTATGCATATTCATCAGGCAATGAGGATCTTTGTCTGTGAAATCTGTGTAGATACTGGGAATCCTGGGGAATGCAGAATACCTGTACTGAACCTTGTATAAAAGAGCTGACCCTCATTATCATGAACACTGTATGGGACTCTTCTCCATATATGTAGGGAGACCCTTCTGGGCTGGATACTTTCTTCATATACTTTGAATCTTCAGGTATATAGTAATTTCATTTTATTAAATGCTGTTCATATCAATAGCAAATGGATACCTGTTTTTTATTTTTTGGTGCATTTTCTTATTCTTGCACATGGATGACATAAGACTACTACAGATTACTACCAGGGACATGAGATGGTCCTTGGCCATGTTTTTTCAGCATGTGTTTGTCATTTTTAAGAAGACCTCAGCTGTGAAGCCTGAAGGTACAAAATGTTACAATTTTCTCCAGGGGACTGGAGAAAGCTCTCTTCCAACGACTATACAGTTGAAAGGACTCCTATGTCTGTAACACTTATAAACCTACAGAATTGCTCACATATTCAACTGCTGAGAGTGAGCAACTGGCATCACAGAAGATTATGTTCATGCTCAAAGAAAGCTTCACAATGCCTACTTTGTTTATTTTCTTTCTTACCCTCAAACTTACTGTGATCCTGTGCAAATTCTTCTGAGTGTTACATCTCTCCCGTTGACAATGTATACCAGGATGAAGATATGGTGATCAGTGCATTCTTACCCCTTTATACCTACCAAACCTCCCAACACACTGAAGGGGCAGAGAACACAGACGTCAGTTCACGGTAAGTCGCTCCTGCCCGATCTTCCTAACCCCATTCTCCAGGGTGCACCCTTAGTCCATCTCATTTTCTATTCTCAGCAGATCTTCTTTCATCACAATAAGTTTTTCTTTCCATCTATTGTCTTCAATTTTTATGGGTGTAGCCAAAGAAGAAAATCAATCTTGAGCCACTTCCAACACATCTGTCACACTGACACTTGCTACGCATGAGACCTAATGATGTAACATATCATTTGGTTCTGCAATTATAGGCGACAAAACAATGTCCATTATGTAAAGACTTTCCACTGAATGTTTCTTCTGTGCACTTCCTAATGTTGGTACAGTTGGGTTGGACTGTGCTCTGTGTGTCACATTTCTCGTGGGACTACCTACCCAATGTAGTTATTTCAAACGCTTTGAAGATCATTATTTCCTTCTTCCTGTCTTTCCACACCTTGGTGTTGTATGATAAATAGTCTAAGGACTATGAGAAGATAGCAGCGGTGTTTAATATCCTCTGTGATCTTAATTATACCAGTACAGGAACATTCTTTTGACTCTTAGCAATGTCACCATAGCAGTCAAAGAACTTTTTACTAAAAGAGTGAAATAGACTTGCACAGAATTTGAACGGGAGACTTCTGGTGCTATGAGCAGAAAACATGCCACTGAGAGCAGCTATTGCTTCTCCTGTCAGACACAGTTGTGTCAGTTGCTGTGTGTGTCTGCTGTGCACACTAGTGAAGAGAGTTAGCAGGAAGAAATGTAACTTACATGCTTAGGATCTCTGATCTGATCTTCCCCCACACCCCTCACTTTTCACTGATATATTTGCATTTTCATTACTTTCTCATATTTTTTTCCCTTTTACTATCTGTAATTCTGCAATGGCATATGCATGCTATTGTCACTGTGCTACTCTCCTTCTCTGGCTAAGAGAATGATTAAGTCACTCACTTGAGCCTTAAGTGAGCTATGTTTAAAATCTTTCCTCGGTGTGTGTGTGTGTGTGTGTGTGTGTGTGTGTGTGTATGTGTGTGTGTGTGTGAGAGAGAGAGAGAGAGAATATGAGAGAATAGAGACAGAGAGAGAATGAGAGACAGAGATAGGGAGAGATTGAGATATAGAGAAAGAGAGAGTTAGAGACACTGTGTGTTTGTTTGTCAGTGAGGACACATGTGTGCCATATCTCATATGAGGACAAACTTACATTATTCCCTGATTTCTACCATCTTTGAAACATTGTTTATTACTCTTTGTAGTGTTTACTAGATAGATGACAAATGAGGTTTGCCTATATCCCCATCCCATGTGCTATAGAAATACTAGGTTACAAAAGCCTGTTTAAATGACTACAATTTTGTTGGTTACAGGGATTAAAATTCATGCCCTTACACCTTTGCTGCCACCATTTACCAATTGAGCTATGTCTGCAGCCCTGTATTAATTTTTAATTCATATCCATGTCCAACTTTTCCAATTTACCCAATACTACATATATATATTTAAATATATTTTATATATTTCTAAAAACAAAACTTCAGCCCATTAATTGTGCATAATGTTATTGCATTTATATCTCCAATGCTAACCATGAAGTATTATTGAATCAATTGATATGATGTCTCCTGGGGAAGAATATTTCTCTTGTTCTCATCATTCCTTATTTGATTGTAGTTATTAGTCTTGGCTTGAGATCTCATGAACTTTCCCTTGTCACTGTTAGCATGTCTATTTGTGTCATCATACGTTAGGTCATGTTTAGGCAGACTTGAGGCTTATAGTCAGGTTGGAGGCTAGCACTACACAAACTGAGCCATTCTACAGTCTAAAATTATCTTTATTATATTGCTCACAAACATTTTAGCTCCACAAATCATATATAATTCTTCTTTATATTTAGTTTGGGGACCACTATACTTTCTACAATGCCCTGTGATCACCTTCATCCCCAGTACAATCTCATCCTCCTTCCCAGCCCCTCCACTGCTTCTTCCAACATGGGTCCTCTCTCATCACACTGCCACACCCTTCATCATCTAGGGTCATTCCCCTTTCATCCCCTATCTTTGTCCCACCTTCTCCATCTTTTAGAGCACTTCCCTGCATGTCCTCATGACTCTTTTATTAGCCTAAATAAATCCTCTTAATCTTCATAAGTCAGCTCTTTTAAAATCCATTCAGTTCTGTTTGAAAAATTGAGTTTTCCTTCCTTAAGAACTATATGAGAAATCCATTGCAATAATTTTATAATTTTCCATTTTGGTTTTCCATTGGGTAATTGTATTTGTAGTATAAAAGAAATTTACCACTGAAATCAAGAGAGGAAATGTCATTTTTCTCTACAAAACAATCAATGTGTCTATGTTTTGAAATACTATCTTTAAATACTGTTTTTGTAAAATTAATTTCTACATTGTTTCTCTGGGAATTGTTATTATTTTAATGGTTTTTAAAAAAAGCTTGATTTGTTATTTTTCTATTTTTTAAATCAAAGTCTTTCATGTTTTTTAGTAATTTATTACCACTCCTTTAAAATCTTTATGGATTTCTTTATGCATGTGTGAATGTGTGTATGTAAATTAGTGGGTTTGTGAATGCTTGTAAGAGAATGTGTGTATATGTGTGAAAATATACTGCGATCACCTCTATTTGTGACATGTTATTGCGTGTGAACATGAATGGGAGTGAGTGTATATTTAAATATGAATATGTGCATGAGTGTGAACGTATACCAGTGCAAGTTTGAGAATGTATAAAAGTGAGTGTGTGTGAGTGTGTACATTTGTGTGAGTGTCTGTGCATATCTGTGGGTGTGGATATAAGGCTTTATGTGCAGATCAGAGGAGAATTATTACTGTTGTTATTCACTCCTCATCTTTTTGATGCACAGATATTTTTGTTTTTCACAGGTATGCATACAATGCTGACAGGCCCATGGACTTTAGTAATTTCACTGTATCTCTGGCCCTTTGTTTGAGAAGATCATTAAGACAGCAAACACCATATCCTAGGGACAGATGCCTAGGATTCAAATGTTTGTCTGGCCAACCTTTGCCTTTTCACCTACCTCCGCAGCTCACATCCACAGTCTGGTAGCTTTACCTGGTTCAGATTTATTTATTAATTATGGTTTATTAACCTGTAAGGTGTAATTCCAGTACCAGTTTCTCTCTTTTGTTTGTCTTCAAGAGCTCAGTGCCACGTTAGGACCTCATGTAGGACAACTGTTCCATTCACCACTTTCCTACTCCAATTTCTCTCAATAATCCTTGCAACTACATTGGAACCTTGATCTAATTTCCATTTCTATCTCAAATGATTTATCTGCATGCTTATTAGTTTATATGTAAGTTGACTTTTTAACTCAGTTTTCTGCTTAATGAGGAGTTTTCTTTGCATGTGACTTTACAAATTGAATGCAAAACATGTCTGTTCAACCAATGAGGTAATCAATCCTTACCTTGTGACTGAGTAGAGTTATATTATTTGGTAATGTTTTGAGTTATGCATCATGGAGATGTTTCTCAATAAAAGATGACACATTTCTGTTTACTAATAAATGCTTGTGTGAATTTAGGGTTCTGCTCGATTCTGTGTGGGAACAGTTCCCCACAAGCCAAGATACATAATGCTGATTTGTAGTTTTGCATCTAAAGAGTTTGTAAAGACAGTGAACCCTTCTAAATACCCAGATGACATTTTTCTTGCAAGATTGTGGGAGATTTACTTTGATTGTGAAATATCTACTGCTAACTGTAAATCATTAAAAAATTGTTCATGTGGAGGTAGCTTGGGATTGCTACATTGGTATCACTTTGACCTAGCCATAAGTGATGGCAGTTACCATGTATACAATGCTGTGTATGCTGTGGCCCACACCATTCGCAAGATACTTATTCAAGAAGTAGACATACAAGGAATGAAAAATGGAGGAAGAATGAAATTTCCCCCTTGAAGGTAATAGTTTTTCTTTGATCCTGTATAGTGTCACTAATGTAACTTTAAAAAAATTGCCCATTGGTACTCTAAACAAATCTATTGGAATTCTTTTCAGAAGACAAATTTTTAAACTGTTTTACTGACCTGAAGGAAAATCTGTATCTGGTTAAAATTCAGAGTTAACTTGCCAATCTCATAGAATTAAACACTGAGGAACTAAAGGTGTATATTAAAGGCACTGTCAGTCTCCTTTCTTTCTAAGGTTCTGAAGAGTAAAAACCGGATCTCTTTTTACCTTGTTACTATACATGAATAAGATTTACATGATATTTTAATTCCTAAAGTCTGTATAGAACCACCAAGTCAAATATTCTTAAAAGGTCTCATGAAACTGTATCAACTATAGATACTTTCTTATGTTTGCTTCATTTTCTCTCATAAAATATTTGGACAAATGCCAAATATGAGAAATGGACAGTTTACTCCCAATAGGACATTATATACCAGCATCAAGAAGGTCTTAGTTTGACAGAATTTTAAGGAACATTGCCACATAAATTTACACAGTCAATAGCAAGTAGCTATGAATATGCTATTGCTCAACTGGCTCATGGCAGAATATTCAGTTCAGGCACAGATTATGAAATGTGCCTGCTTAAACTCAGGATGGGTGTTCATACCTCAGTTAACCAAAATTACAAAAACAATCATAGACATGCTCAGAGTCCAACTTATCCTAGAAAATTTTTCACTGATCACGCAAAACCAGATGCCTGTAGACTATCAGTCTCATATGCAAAAGTTTCACGTACCATAAAATTTGCTCATCAGTGCTTAAAATCACTAGGATGAATATAGAACATGGGATTTGTCTCAATATTCTGTTAACATATTATCATGATACTTATGAGAGTAATTCAATGTACACATTTTTTTCAATCATATACTTTTAATACTCTTTCTTTTTGTTGGGATCAATGAAAATGCAAATGTGACATAATTCAGACTCTTAACAATAAAACTTACCATTATGAATCATAAATCTCCCTTAGCTGAACTCCATGATAAAGAACATTAAATTAATGAATCCTGTTGGAGATCCAATAACTTTGAATCCTTCAGAGAAATTGCATGTGGATTATGACATTCTGAACTTCTGGGATTTTCCACAAGGTCTTGCATATAAAGTGAAAGTAGGAACATTTTCCCCATATTTTCCACCTGGTCAACGATTGTCAATTTCTGAGGACAGGATAGAGTGGAGCACAGGAGTGGAGCACCAGGTGGGTGGAATATTACACTATTCAGTATAGAACACAGGTAAAAACCATGAAAAAAACCCTTTGGTGAGCCTCATGCTGCCTTATAAATTAAAAGATAACTACATTGGATAAGTTACAAACTCACTTTCTTGTTGGAATTTTTTTAATGTGTTAACTATTGCCAAGAATTAGCCATTCTTCCCAATGTTTGGCATGATTGTAACAGTATATACATACATACATACATATGCACATACACATATAATGTTTATAACCTATTTGATAATGTGTATGTATATTCACACAAATTGATAGAATATGCATGAATAATATTATATTCATTATCTAATACTGTCATATAATTCAGTTACTAGGTTAATTCTTATATGTCCTCACTTCTCTAATATCCTCAGATTCCTATCTGTATGCAGTGAAAGTTGTGGTCCTGGATTCAGGAAATCTCTTCAGGAAGGGAAGGCTGCTTGCTGTTTTGATTGTGTCCTATGCCCAGAAAATGAAATATCCAATGGAACAGGCAAGTGTGTGCATTAAAGATTAGGTACTCATCACTGCTTTTAATCCATATCCAAAGTTTAAATCATGTGCACAAGAAGTACACAGATTACATTCTTAAGATTTTGTGCCCATAATTAAAAATTATAGTAAACAACATGGCTCTTTGTTATGGTCTACCTATAGGGTCTTCATTTAATTACAAGCCATATTTAATTCAGTTAATACTTGTTGAGGATCTGAAAGAATAATTTCTTCCAGAGAATTGAACACATAGGTTCTATATACATATATCTATGTCCAGTCTTTTCCAGACTTTTTGAGCTATATTGACATCACTTTAAACCAATTAATCTGTCACAAGATCAACTTTACATCATAAATAGTTCTTAGTATTGTTAGGTATGGCTGAGTATGGGAAACTATTACATCATGTAATATTCACCACATAATGAATTAGTTGACTGAAACCCACCCCAAAAGATTATAAGTCAATCATTTTGCATATCATGTATTTGATAATCATTATATGTACATTCTCAATCATGCACACAAAGCATGGTGCATATAATATAATGGTGCATTATATGCAATGAATGTATAATGACAGTAATGTAATGTTGACTCCTTCCTTGAGATGTAGGTATTTATAAACATGATAAAGGCAAAATACAATCACACTGATAACACTCAAGCAAAAGAGACTTTAACTAGTTCTATGAAATCAGGCACAAGAAAATATTATCCAATATTTATTTTTGATGTACAGTTTTTGAAATCTTAGCTAGAGATGTAAGGCAATGAAGTATACAAAGGTAGTGCAGAGCAGAAAAGAGAAATCCATAGTATCTTTACTTACACAGACAGGATATATGCTTTATAGACCCTAAAGACTTTACCAGAAAACTCCTACAACTGCCCCACGCATTCAGTAAAGTAACGGGACACAATATTAACTCAGAAAGAATCATAAATAACAACAAACCCACCAGGAAATAAATTGTGGGAACAATACTACTACACTAAAAATACCTTACAATAATTAAAACAAAGAATTGGAAACATTAGAATATTGAAAAATTTAAACACTGACGAAAGTAATTGAAAAACACACCAGAATGTAGAAATTACTCCCTCTCTTATTATGAAAATGGCTAGTGTCTTAGTTGGAGCCATTTTGACCTGATAAAACATCAAAATTGTAAATTAAGGGGAGAAATGCTTTGTTTCACATTTTAGCTCTTAGCTTAAATTCTGTCACTTAAGGAAATCAGGGTAAAAATTAAAAGCAAAAAGTTGGAGGCATGAACTTATGAAGAACCCCTGGGAAAATGAAATTTACAAGCTTGTTTCGCATAATTTGGTCAGGATGCTTTCTTAAACAATGCAGAATCAATTGTCCAGTAGTATCCAAACCCACAATCAGGTGTCCCATCCCACATCAATCACTAATGAAGAAAATATATCAAAAACATGCCCACAGGTCAACCTTATGGATGCTTTTCCTTTTTTTAAAAACATTTTTGTATTTTTATTTTATGTTTGATACATTGTTTACATTTCAAATATTTTCCCCTTTCCATGTCTTCCCTTTGGAAACCCTCTATGCCATCCCCCCTTCCCCTGCCTCTATGAAGGTATTCCCCCACCCACCTGCCCACCCACCCACTCCCATCTTCCCTCTCAGGCATTCCCCTATACTGGGGCATCTAACAATTTCAGGCCTCTCTTCCCACTGATAGCCAACAAGGCCCTCCAGTTCCACATATGTGGCCAGCACTACACGTCCCTCCATTTGGTTGGTGATCCAGTCACTGGGAGCACTGCAGAGCTAACCAGTTGATATTGTTTATCCCTCCATGGGGGCTGTAAACTCCCTCAGCTCCTTCAATCCTTTCTCAAACTCCTCCATCTGGGACCCCACTCTCAGTCCAACAGTTGCTGTGAACTGAATTGTGGTTGTTCTAAACTGTTGGGCTAATATCCGCTTATCAGTGAGTACGTACCATGTTTGTTTGTTAGTGACTGAGTTACCTCACTCAAGATGATATTTTCAAGTTCCATTTATTTCCATTGTTTTTAATAGCTGAGTAATATTCTATAGAATAAATGTACCACATTTTCTGTATCCATTCTTCTGTTGAGGGACATCTGGGTTGTTACCAGCTTCTGGCTATTATAAATATGGCTGCTATGAACATAGCAGAGTATGTGTCCTTATTACATGTTGGAGCATCTTCTGGGTATATGCCCAGGAGTGGAATAGCTGGGTCCTCAGGTAGTATTATGTCTAATTTTATGAGGGTCCACCAAACTGATTTCCAGAGTGGTTGTTCGAGCTTGCAATCCCACCAGCAATGAAGGAGTGTTCCTCTTTCTCCACATGCTTGCCAGCATCTGCTGTCACCTGAGCTTTTGATGTTAGCCATTCTGATTGGTGTGAGGTGGAATCTCAAGGTTGTTTTGATTTGCATTTCCCTGATTACTAAGGATTTTGAACATGTCTTTAGGTGCTTCTAAGCTTTTTAAGTTTCTTCAGTTGATAATACTCTGTTCAGATCTGTCCCCCATTTCTTGATAGGGTTATTTGGCTATCTGGAGTCTAACTTCTTGAGTTCTGTGTATATATTGGATATTAGCCTTCTATCAGACTTAAGACTTGTAAAGATCTTTTCCCAATTTGTGGTTGCCATTTTGTCCTATTGACAGTGTCCTTTGCCTTACAGAATATTGGCAATTTTATCAGGTCCCATTTATCATTTCTTGATCATAGAGCATAAGCCATTGATGTTCTTTTCAGGAACATTTCCCCTATGCCCATGTGTTCTAGACTTTCCCCCACTTATTCTTCTATTAGATTCAGTGTCCCTGGCTTTACATGGAGGTCCTTGACCCACTTGGACTCAAGCTTTGTACAGGGAGATAGGAATGGATCAATTTGCATTCTTCTACATGTTGAGAAATAGTTGAGCCAGCACCATTTGTTGAAAATTCTGTCTTTTTTTCCACTGGATGGTTTTAGCTCATTTGTCAAATATCAATTGAACATAGGTATGTGGGATCATTTCTGGATCTTCAATTGTATTGCATTGATCTAACTGCCTGTCAGTGAATGAATACCATGCAATTTTTATTACTACTGCTTTCTAGTAATGCTTCAGTTCAGGGATGCTGATTCCCCCAGAAGTTCTTTTTTTTTTTTTTAGAATGTAAATTTTTTTTATTTTTCCTTTTTTAAAAAATTTTATTTTAACTTTTTTTCATACTTTATTTACATTTCAAATGTTTTCCCTTTTCCAGATCTCCCCTTTGGAACCTCCCTATTCCCTCTCCCTGCCCCTGCCACTATGGGGGTATTCCCCCACTCACCCGCCTACCCACTCTTGGCTTCCCTCCTTGGCATTCTCTTATATTGGGGCATCTAACACCCTCCAGCCCAAGGGCTTTTCCTCCCCCTGATGGCTAACAAGACCCTCCTCTGCCACATATGTGGCCAGCACCATGGGTCCCTCCATGTGTATTCTTTGGTTGGTGTCCCAGTCTCCGGGAACATCAAGGGGTCAGGTTAGTGGACACACTGTTGCTCCCTCCATGGGGCTGCAAACTCCCTCAGTTCCTTCAGTCCCTTCTCAAACTCCTTCATCTGGAACCTCTGGATGGTTTTAGCTCCTTTGTCAAGGATCAAGTGACAGTAAGTGTGTGGGTTCATTTCTGGGTCTTCAATTCTATTCCATTGATCTACCTGCCTGTCACTACACAAATACCATGCCGTTTTTATCACTACTGCTCTGTAGTACAGTTTGAGCTCAGGGATGCTGATTTCCCCAGAAGTTCTTTTATTGTTGAGAATAGTTTTTGCTATCCTGGGTTTTTTGTTATTCCAAATAAATTTGCGAATTGCTCTTTCTAAGTCTATGATGAATTGATTTGAAAGTTTGAAGGGGATTGCATTGAATCTGTAGACTGCTTTCAGCAAGATGGCCATTTTTACTATATTAATCCTGCCAATGCATGAGCATGGGAGATCTTTCCATCTTCTGAGGTGTTCTTAGATTTTTTCTTCAGAGACTTGATATTCTTGTCATACATCTCTTTCACTTGCTTGGTTAGAGTCACACCAAGATACTTTATATTGTTAGGGAAAATTTTCCCAAATTTCTTTCTGAGCCTGTTTATCCTTTGAGTATAGGAAGGCTACTGATTTGTTTGCATTAAGTTTATATCTGGCCCATTTGCTGAAGTTGTTTATCAGCTGTAGCAGTTTTCTGGTGGACTTTTTCAGGTCACTAAAGTATACCATCATATCATCTGCAAATAGTGATATTTTGATTTCTTCCTTTCCAATTTGTATCCTTTTGACCTCCTTTTGTTGTCTAACTGCTCTAGCTAGAAACTCAAGTACTATATTGAGTAGATAGGGAGAGAGTGGACAGCCTTGTCTAGTCCCTGATTCTAGTGAGAGTGCTTCAAGATTCTCTCCATTAAGTTTGATGTTGGCTACTGGTTTGCTCTATGTTGCTTTTACTATGTTTAGGTATGGTCCTTGAATTCCTGATCTTTCCAAAACTTTTATTTTGAAGGGATGTTGAATTTTGTCAAATGCTTTCTCAGCATCTTATGAAATGACCATGTGGCTTTTTCTTTGAGTTTGTTTATATAGTGGATTACATTGACGGATTTTCGGGTATTGAACCATCTCTGCATCCTTGTGATGAAGCCCATGTGACTGTGATGAATGATCATTTTGATGTGTTTTTGGATTCAGTTTGTGAGAATTTTATTGAGTATTTTTGCATTGATATTCATTAGGGAAATTGGTCTGAAATTTTCTTTTGTTGTTGGGTTTTTGTGAGGTTTTGGTATCAGTGTAACTGTGGCCTCATGGAATGAATTGGGTATTGTTCCTTCTGTTTCTATTTTGTGGAATAGTTTGAAGAGTATTGTTATTAGTTCTTCTTTGATGGTGTGATAGAATTCGGCAATAAATCCATCTAGTCCTGGGCTTTTTCTTTTTCTTTTTTCTTTTTGGTTGAGAGCATTTTAATGACTGCTTCTATTTCTTTAGGGGTTATAGGACTGTTTAAATCATTTATCTGATCCTGACTTAACTTAGTTATTTGGTATTTGTCTAGAACATTGTCCATTTCATCCAGATTTTCCAATTTTGTTGAGTATAGGTTTTTGTAGTAGGATCTGATGATTTTTTGAATTTCCTCAGAATGTGTTGTTTTATCTCCATTTTCATTTCTAATTTTGTTAATTTCAAAACTGTCTCTGTGTCCTCTTGTTAGTCTGGCTAAGAGTTTATCTATTTTCTTGATTTTCTCAAGGAACCAGCTCCTGGTTTTGTTGATTTTTTGTATAATTTTTTTTGTTTCTACTTGGTTGATTTCATCCCTGAGTTTGATTATTTCTTGCCTTCTACTCCTCTTGGTTGTATTAGCTTATTTTTTCTAGATCTTTCAGGTTTGCTGTTAAGCTGCTAGTGTATGCTCTCTCCAGTTTCTTTTTGTAGGCACTCAGAGCTACGAGTTTTCCTCTTACCACTGCTTTCATTCATTCATTTTTAGGAGGTCTTTAATTATTATTTTAAATTTCTTCCTTGATCTAGTTAGCATTGAGTAGAGAGTTGTTCAGCTTCCACGTGTATGTGGGCTTTTATTTTGTCATTGAAGATCAGCCTTAATCCACAGTGATCTGATAGGAGGCATTGGATTATTTCAGTCTTCTTATATCTGTTCACATATGTTTTGTGACCAATTACATGGCCGATTTTGGAGAAAGTACCATGAGGTGCTGAGAAGAAGGTATATTCTTTTGATTTAGGATGAAAGGTTCTATAAATATCTGTTAAATTCACTTGGTCCATAACTTCTGTTAGTTTCACTGTGCCTCTGTTTAGTTTTTGTTTCTAATATCTGTCCATTGATGAGAGTTGGGTGTTGAAGTCTCTCACTATTATTGTGTGAGGTGCAATATGTGCTTAGAACTTCAGTAAAGTTTCTTTTATGAATGTGGGTTCCCTTGCATTTGGAACAGAAATGGTCAGAATTGAGAGTTCTTCTTGGTAGATTTTTTTTTGGATGAGTATGAAGTGTCCTTCCTCATCATTTTTGATGAATTTTGGTTGAAAGTCTATTTTATCCAACATTAGAATGGCTACTCCTGTCCTTTTCTTGGAACCATTTGCCTCAAAAATTGTTTTCCAGCCCTGTATTCTGAGGTAGTGTTTGTCTTTAACCCAGAGGTGCATTACCTGTAGGCAGCAAAATGCTGAATCCTGTTTATGTATCCAGTCTGTTAGCCTATGTCTTTTTATTGGTGAATTCAGTCCAGTGATGTTAAGAGATATTAAGGAATAGTGATTGTTGCTTCCTGTTATTTTCAATGTTACTTTTATGTTAGTGTGGCTATTTTCTTTTGGGTTTGTTGAAAGATTACTTTCCTTCTTTTTCTAGGGTGTAGTTTCCTTCCATGTGTTGGTGTTTTCCATCTATTATCCTTTGTAGAGCTGGGTTTGTGGAAAAATATTGTGTAAATTTGATTTTGTCATGTAATATGGAATATGGTTTAACCACTTATGGTAATTGAGAGTTTTGCTAGGTATAGCAGCCTGTGCTGGCACTTATGTTCTCTTAGAGTCTGTATGAGATCTGTCCAGGATCTTCTAGCTATCATATTCTCTGGTGAGAAGTCTGGTATAATTCTGATAGGTCTGTCTTTATATGTTACTTCACATTTTTCCCTTACTGCTTTTAACATTATTTCCTTGTTTTGTGCATTTGGTGTTTTGATTATTACGTGACTGGAAGAATTTCATTTTTTGTTCAATCTATTCGGAGTTCTGTAGGCTTCTTGAATGTTTATGCTCATCTCTTTCTTTAGGTTAGGAAGTATTCTTCAGTAATTTTGTTGAAGATATTTACTGGCCATTTAAGATGGAAATCTTCACTCTTCTATACCTATTAACCATTAGGTTTAGTCTTCTCATTGTGTCCTGGATATCCTGGATGTTTTGGGTTGGGGGCTTTTTGCATTTTGCATTTTCTTTGACTGTTGTGTCTATGTTTTCTATGGTATCTTCTGCACCTGAGATTCTCTTTTCTATCTCTTGTATTCTGTTGTTGATGCTTGCATCTATGACTTCTGATCTCTTTCCTAGGGTTTCTATCTCCAGGTGCACTGGCTGGTTATGTGTCAACCTAACAAAAGCTGGAGTTATCACAGAGAAAGCAGTTTCAGTTGCAAAAAGGCCTCCATGAGATCCAGCCATAAGGCATTTTCTCAATTAGTGGTCAAGGAGGTGGTCCCCTTGTGGGTGGTACCATCTGTGGGCTGGTAGACTTGGTCTCTATAAGAAAGTCAGCTGAGCAAGCCAGGAGAAACAAGCCAGTAAGAAACTTTGGATCTCCATGGCCTCTGCATCAGCTACTACTTCCTGACCTGCTTGAATTCCAGTCTTGACTTCCTTTAGTGATGAACAGCAATGTGGATGAGTAAGCTGAATAAACCCTTTCCTCACCAACTTGCTTCTTGGTCATGATGTTTGTGCAGGAATAGAAACCCTGACTAAGGTGCCAGGGTTGTCTCCCTTTGTGATTTCTTTATTGTTTCTATTTCCATTTTTAGATCCTGGATGGTTTTGTTCATTTCCTTTTCCAGTTTGTGTTTTCCTGTATTTCCTCTTTAAGGACTTCTAGCTGTTTACCTGTGTTCTCTTGTATTTCTTTAAGGGAGTTATTTATTTCATTCTTAAAGTCTTCTATCATCATTTTGAGAAGTGATTTTAAATCTGACTCTTCCATTTCTGGTGTATTGGAGTATCCAGGGCTCACTGTGGTGGGAGAACTGGGTTCTGATGATGCTAAGTTTCCTTGGTTTATGTTCTTTATTTTCTTGCCCTTGCGTTTCACCATCTGGTTATGTCTGGTATTAGCTGGTCTTGCTCTCTCTGACTGTGGATTGTCCCTCATGAAAGCCTTTGTGTCAGTACTCCTTGGTGACCAGCTCTCTCTGAAAGGAATTTGGGTTTGGAGAGCTGTGGTATAGGGTCAGCTCTGGAGTGCAGAAACCAGAAGGATCCTATCCCCAGCTGTTCTTTGTTTCCTGTGTCCTAATGGCTCTGTGAGGGTCCCTCTTGATCAAGGAATTTGAACCAAAGTGGTGGTCTTCCTGTGTTCTAAGGTGCATTAGCACTCCTACGAGACTAGCTCTCTCCTGGCATTGTATGAGTATGGAGCCCTGTGTCACAGGATCCACTAACTCCCCTGCCGCAGAAGGAAACCTGAAGTTCACTTTTCAGTACCTGTGTCCTGAGGATTCTGGGTGGGTCCCTATGAGCAGAGGTGCTGGCCTTACCCTTCATCACAGGCTTGTACACACTCCTGCAATGCTAGATCTTTCCCTGTGCTATTTGAATATGGAGCCATGTGGCCTAGGCTGAGGTCCCTGGCCACAGATGGAAACTGGAAGGATCCTGTCCCAGGTTGCTCCTCAGTCCCTGTGTCCTGAGGGTCTGGATGGGTCCCGCTGAGCAGTGGTCTTTATCTTACCTCTGCTCATAGGCTTGTCCACACTCCTGGGAAGCTAGCTTTCTTCTGCCACTATTTGGTTATGAAGCCCTGTGGCCGCTTTTTCTTTTTAAGACTACTTCTTTCCAGATGTTTATATGTTTGTGTCAAGTTGTCAGAAAAAAACAAGCACATTCATCATCCCCAAAAGCAACCCAATACAAATAATCTACAGCCTACTCTTAGTGCACATGCTCACATGCTCATTCAGGCTCACTGCTGTTTTTCTCCAAAGAGTCAAGACAATAAAATAGCCTCCATATCCATCAACTAATGAATGAATTGATAAATATTATACATATATATGTAAGAGAATATTTCATCTGTGAATATGAAATTATGACATTCCCAGGAAAACAAATATTAATGCAAATGAAACTGAGTGAGATAATGCAGATCACAAAATAATACTGTCACAGACAATCTTTCATATATATATATATATCTTTGAAACTAGTTATGTTTTTAAATTGAATATGCACAGAAGGTCAGGAAACAAGAAATTGTTCATAATATACAAAGTTGATATAATATGAATCTGAGAAATATAATAATGGACAAACAAGGATTGGGAGATTGGGTCCATAATTGATGGGAAGAGTAGATGAGGAAGAGTGGGGTGACATAGCTAATATTAAAATCCTATCACAATGCTATAAGTAAACCAACTCTTACAGAAGCTTCAGAAACTGTAATTTACAGATGCAGATAGAATTACAATGGAGTAATCCTGTATGGGGAGACAAAGCCTGGCTAATTCACCACTGACTATCAGGTATAAAGCCACATGCCAAGTATATGCTGTACTCTTTCAATGGGTAGTCAATGAAGTAATAGAGATAACCCCAAATACTTGGTTATTCTCAGAATTTAATGTTAAGATCCTATGGCTGTTGCAGAAACCAGATATCTGAGACATAAACAAGGAGAAAGCATGAAAAATACCTGACCTAGAAGCTTTCTCCTTACTGATTAGTGGAGACAGTATTATAACATGTCTGTACACAAGACTTTGGATAAAACTTATCAAAAAATCTTACCCTGATATAGAAGTTATTTCAGGGAGAAAATTTCCAATATGGAGGAAAACTCATTCAGACACAGGGGGCTTTAAAG
Organism: Rhynchomys soricoides; assembly: GCA_019843965.1. Taxonomy (NCBI): domain Eukaryota; kingdom Metazoa; phylum Chordata; class Mammalia; order Rodentia; family Muridae; genus Rhynchomys; species Rhynchomys soricoides. The sequence continues at coordinate 175,005 of JADRCH010000633.1, read as the reverse complement.
TGGTTTAAGTAACAAATCTCACAGGAAATATCCTTAAGCTCAGTATGCAACATACTTAAAGCCTTCAGAGACTCTATGACAATGACCAGATACATTAGAACAATCCCTCACAACGTAAATAGAAGCAGGTAGGACTAAAGTTGAATTAATTTTAAAAGAAAAGCTCACTGCAGTAGCCCAGATCCCTGAGACAATAAGAAACATGGGAGGTTTCTGCAGATACCATGCACCATGTTATGTTGTCAGGAAGGTGTTATATGTACTCCAGGTTTCTAAGTTTTGTCATCTCCTCTGTTGGGGTGAGCATGTGCTGATGGAGGTTTTTGAATCATGCCTCAATCATTTGTCCAGTACTGTGAGAAAAAGTGATTTCCAAGGCAACAGATAAATAAAGAATTTTATTTGGAAACTCATGGTTTCATAGCATTGGAGAGTTCCTTCAAACCATCATGGGGAGCAAGGAAGGATATTGGATAGTACAATGTTCTAGCTATCACTCAAAACTTACCTCTGATCCAGAAACAGCATAGGCAAGGTGAAAGGAAAGGAAGCAAGAGAGAGAGGGCAAGTAGAGACAGAGACTAGACATACAGACACACAGTGTGACAGAGAGAGCAGAAATAAAGTCAGTGGTATGGTGGATATACAGAGCCACCATTATCTGAGAATCTATTGATATTCTCAAGGTACTAAGGAAAACAAAGTCAAATTTTTAATGGTGTGACCATTTAATGTGTAGTATATGCTGAACATTTTACATATTGCCCCATGATCTATGATAGAGTCAAAGACCACCCAACTGATGCCCTAATGTTAGATCTCAGAAGCCTTCCTTCTTTTGATGAGTTGTTCGGGGCTATCCATGAGTCTAACAAAATATATAGCCTATTCTGTTGACCCAGGTTTCTGCCAAGAGGTGAAAGGTAAGTGCCTATTGCTGAATATACAAAGAACTCCATAAACAGGTGCCAGAGATCCCTGAGTTAGGACTGACATAAATGACCTCTCCTGAGCAGTAGTTTCATGGTAACAGAAGGCATCATGCAAACTTCAAATGGAGAGAAGCAACAAACAGAACCACACACCTGTGATACTCATGAATCATTTTTAACAATAAGAATGCTATGATAGCTTTGTCAGTGTAGCGTCACTCTACATACCTTGATGGAACCCAGCCTCTCCATAAATGGACATGACATGGGCTCACAAAGTTATATAGTATATCTTTACTGTAAATATAGCTATAGTAATACCCACAGCTAGTTTAGTCTTCACCCATCATCAAGAAGATCATTTGCCAACCAGTAGAGTTCACTACAAAAGACCACAACCACTTAGGATGTAAAGTGGTGGACCCTACTCCCAATTGTAAAGATATCTAAAAAAAACTTAATCATGCAGCTAAGGTTTTTAAAACATTGTGGAAGAGGAGGAAGAAATATTTTAACAGCCATAGGATCAAGAAGCTTCCTGCAACATATGTCTTCTGGTAATATCAAAAGCTGTACCCATAAAGGCTCATCAGTATGTGTACCCAAATATAAACTAAAATAGTTTACATTTAAGATAGATATTTTAAAGTGGACTGGAGATATGGCATGATCCACAGTACTACACAAAATATTGTTGGCAAATTGGCAATTTGAAAACTGAGAATGGCAGAGATGGAAAGATGAATACATTCATCTGTAGTTTCTACGTAATTAAAACAAAAATTAACATTATGAGGTAGAAATTAAAACTTACATATAGGAAAGCCATATCCCCCTATTTATCATAGTGTATATCCTTTGTAGTTTCTTGGTAGTTTGCAAATCATTCTACTTGGGGTACTTAGATGACTATCTAGTACCTAAGTTAAACAGGGTATAGGATTTAGAAATCTGATTTAGTGCAATAAAAATATGCTTTGTACTGTTCCAGTATTCACATTAGACTATGTCTTTCAACAAATTAACAAGAAGCAACTTCATATGTAAAGAATTTACTTCACATTCAAAAGTTTATCATGAAGGGTAGTTATGGCATAAAATCAAGTCAGGAATTTGGATTCAGAAAATAAAGCACCGACCACGGAGCTGCTTACTATCTTGCTCCTCATAGCCTATTCCAAGTGGATCAAGACCTCCACATAAAACCAGATACACTGAATCTAATAGAAGAGAAAGTATGGAAAAGTCTCGAACACATGGGCACAGGGCGAAATTTCCTGAACAGAACACCAATGGCTTGTGCTCTAAGATCAAGAATTGACAAATGGGACCTCATAAAATTACAAAGCTTCTGTAAGGCAAAGGACACTGTAAATAGGACAAAACAGCAACCAACAGTTTGGGAAAAGATCTTTACCAATCCTACATCTGATAGAGGGCTAATAGCCAAGATATACAAAGAACTCAAGAAGCTAGACTCCAGGGATCCAAATAACCCTATCAAAAAATGGGGAACAGAGCTAAACAGAGAATTCTCAACTGAGGAAACTCGAATGGCTGAGAAGCACCTAAAGAAATGTTCAACATCCTTAGTCATCAGGGAAATGCAAATCAAAACAACCCTGAGATTTCACCTCACACCAGTCAGAATGGCTAAGATCGAAAACTCAGGTGACAGCAGATGTTGGCGAAGATGTGGAGAAAGAGGAACACCCCTCTATGCTGGTGGGAATGCAAATTGATACAACCTCTCTGGAAATCAGTTTGGCGGACACTCAGAAAAAAATGAACATAATACTACTTGAGGACCCAGCTATACCACTCCTGGGCATATACCCAGAAGAAGCTCCAACATGTAATAAAGACACATGTTCCACTATGTTCATAGCAGCCATATTTATAATAGGCAGAAACTGGAAACAACCCAGATGTCGGTCTTCAGAGGAATGGATACAGAAAATGTGGTACATTTATACAATGGAATACTACTCAGCTATTAAAAACAATGACTTCATGAAATTCGCAGGCAAATGGATGGAACTTGAAAATATCATTCTGAGCGAGGTAACGCAGTCACAAAAGAATGAACATGGTATGTACTCACTGATAAGTGGTTATTAGCCCAAAGTTCTGAACACCCAATATTCAATTCACAGCAACTGTAGGGCTGAGTGTGAGGTCTCAGATGGAGGAGTTGGAGAAGGGACTGAAGGAGCTGAGGTAGTTTGCAGCCCCAGGGAGGGAGCAACAGTGCCTAGTGGCCTGACCTCCCGATGCTCCTGGAGACAGGATCCCCAGCCAAACAATACACAAGGTGAGACCCATGGTTCTGGCCACATATGTGGCAGAGGAGGGTTTTGTTATCCATCAGGGGGAGCAGAGGCCCTTGTGCCTAAGGGTGTTAGATCCCCCAGTATATGAGAATGCCAAGAAGGGAAGATGAGAGTGGGTGGTTGGGGAATACCTTCATAGTGGCAGGGGGAGGGGGGAGGGAGTAGGGAGGTTCCAAAGGGGAGATCTGGAAAGGGGGAAACATTTGAAATGTAAATAATGTATGAAACAAAACAAAAAAAGAAAACCCAAAAAGGCAATTTAAGAGATTTTTAGTTCCCATGAGGCGTTGGCAGTCACAGAGTTCATCAGTTAAGAGAGTAAGGGAGATTCATAATGGGAGTGGAGCAGACTGAAAAGGAAATCATCACCACCACACCTCTCAGATGAGGAAAATGAATTTCCCTTACACGTTTCAGAAGGAACTTTCCTCCTGCCCTGAATGTGATGAGTTACACTTTCAGATAATCGTGGGAAGTTCAGCCTGATATTTCTTCCTTAGTTCCCACTTGTAATCAACTTGGCCACTTCACCTTGCTCTGTTATAAATCAATTCTCTCGTGCTGTCTTTCAAAAAGAAAGAAAGAAAGAAAGAAAGAAGTAAATTCAAGTAAAATCCTATCACTTTCTGTCAATGATCTGAAATTCTATTTAAACAGTTTGAAAGTTCTAGTATACTAGAGTTAGCATTAATACCTGTATAAGACCAAATACAACTCAGCCTTATCTTAGTAAGAAAAATTATTCTGACTGGCTATTTCCTATAAAAATAATAGGCCCACAAGTGGAATGATTCTTAACATTTTATAAGCATATCAGACATTTTCAGGGCTGGCAGACCACTTGCCTAGCATACATGAGGTTCTAGGCTTAATACCCAGTATCACAAATATTAAAAACTCTTTTAAAAGTGTGTTTAAAAGTGAGAGAGGGCTCAGTGTTTAAGGATATTTGCTGCTTTTGCAGAGGACTCAAGTCTGGTTTGCAGTCCTCATATGGTAGCTAAAAACATCTGTAACTCCAGTTCCAGGAGCTCTGCCAAACTTTTTGGCCTCTGTGGGCGTCAGACACACATGTGGTATGCAGACATATACAAGCAAAACACTCACATACATTAAAAATAAAAATAAAAATAAATAAATAAATAGCAAGGGTAAGGCCTTTAAAAGTATGGAGAGGGGTGTTTATCAGATTGAAAGGACTGTAATCTCTCAACATCTCTAGGTCCAAAACAAACATTTATTTCTATAAAAAAAACCCCAAAACTTTAAAATAAAACTGGAAAGGAAATAAAATAAAATATATGAAGTTGTTCTCAGTTTTCTTAATGAGACGAGAACAAACTTCAGCTGACACTGTCTACCAGGGAATGAAGGTCAGGCAAGAGATCAGCAGTTTAACTCACTGAATGCTTGCACATGTATTGATATTAAACAGGATGGGTGTTGAATCTGTATAATTTCAGACATTATTGGATTTATCATCATGATAGTTTATCTATTTTCAGGAACAACAGGTAGTTTGAGATTTTGCAAATATGACTAGCATACAATAGCATATGAACAACAGAGAGCATGCTCAATTCCTGGATCAGCATTGCATGTGAGACTGCTCTTCCCTACACTAGACAATAGAAGACATAATTTCCCATGATTAAACTCAAAGTCTCAATGACATGGGACCTTTATGACCTTCTCAACTCTCGTCTTGCTATGGAATTTCTGATGAAATCCATTATCACAATGGCCAATTTTCTTCACACTTATAGCGGTTGACACATGGTCTCACCCAATCTGCTCAGAAGATTTTCCCTGGAATGTATATCATCAGTAGGAATGGAATCATAACACCTGAGGATGGATAACATGATCTTCACAACATGTTTTCTGAAATCATTGATCAAAGGTTTTCAGACCACATATACAGATCTTGAGGCCAGAACGTTCCAGATGTATCCAGGGAGCATGGCACAAGGTTAGTGGAAAAGAATTGTGAATGTAATTAAAAAAAAAGTTATCTCCAGAAAACAATAGCCTTAAAACAGACGCATAGGTGTGTGTGTTTGTGTCTGTGTGATATTTGTCTGCACAGGAAACAGATTTAACAACTGCTTTCTTTTAGATACTAGCAGACAAGAAGAAGCTGTGTGTTTCCATTATTTCTTACTTGCTACTGAAGTTTTCTCTCATCTTATGTAGTTTGTTTTTGCACAAAAGCAAAGTAGTTGCTTTGGAGAATAAAGAACAATGAAGATGATGATGGAGATTTGTGAAGTGATTGTGGTTTTGTTCTTTTCACATTTCAGGAATGTATAGAAGAAACGTTTTATAATTTTGTTATCAATTTTAGGGAAGTCATTACCTTTATTTCATGCTTCAAGTTCAAATATTAGAAATATGTAGCTGGGGTAGGAGTGGGTGGTTGGGACATCCTCATAAAGACATTGAGTGGGGAGGAGATATGGGATGTGGGACAGTTGGAAGGTGGACCAGGGGGGAATAAAATTTGGAGTGTAAAAAAATAAAGAAATAAATCAAAAAAGAGAAATATGTAGCTGTGTACACAAATTATGGCATTCTGTCCTTTTCTTTTCAGTGTAACATTAGAAACTTCTGAATATTATCATGTCAATTGCTATTTTAATATGTTCAAATATGTCAAATTTTAATTTTATTTTAGTATATTGTGCTCGAGCGACTGTTACCAGACTATTACTTTGTTCTGCTTGTGTACATGCCTGGTCACAGTTTAGGGTCATTATCAGTATAAGGTAGATGCTCAATATTACTTTTAATTAGTGAATAAATATAACATTAGGGAAATTTAGGAGAATTATTGTACTTCTTGTGGATCAGATGCTGTTCTCAATATGTCTATATAATTCTCAGATCCCAAGTGTGAGATGCTATCAGTGGTGGCTCCACATCATAAGAGAGTGAGTGTTGAAATCACTCACCTTTCAAAGTGAATGGAATTCTATCTTTTATGAACTGAGGTTTCCAGTGCTTTTCTATCTTCCCATCTCTTATTTTAGTTGCATCTCTTTGGTATTTTAAGACTCCATTTTCCTTTTTCTAGGCACAGTACACTGTGCACCCTTTAATATATTGTTTCACATTATTATTCCTAGGTGTCCGGTAAGTAGTAATTTCATTTATGATGTATCTTATGTTATCCCACACCTTTTTGGGAAAGTAATAGAATTTTCATTAGTGACATTTTATAAGCAGTAACAAAGACCAGAATTACAAATAAATTAACTATGTTAATATACTTGTGGTTTAAAAAGATAAACTTATCTGTAAATTCTCAATTGATGAATGTACATCTGAGCAATAGAGCATGTTTGTTGTTTGTACCTCTGATGAGAAGTAATTGCTAATAGTAACAGAAGTACTGGGAGACTGTGCTAGGACAGATGGACAGATTCATATTAAAAAAAGATCTCAGTGCTCAGACACAACTTGAAGGATGGCAAAGAATTAGAAAGAATGAAGTGTTAAGAAAAATCAGATACCATTTTTTTATAAATTGACATAGTAACATTCACACTAAAAGGAAACCTCAAATTAATGTGTAATGCTCCTAAAGGATAAAAATCTGGTTCTGTGATATGTTGTATTATTTTATTATTTTAAAATGGCTATATAATTTTAAATGAAATATCTTAAAAGAGTTATCATGCTTGATGAACATTAACATTTGAAAGATATTAAAAGCATATTTTGAAATTATCTTTAAAATATCAGTATTGATAATTTTTCTCCCCATGCATGAAATTAGCATTTTCTTAATGTTTAACTTCAAAGAGTTTTTCCTAGTTTGATATTTATAAAATTTTCTTACTGATTGAATAAATTCTCTCATTGAAACATGGGTAAACATATTAAGTAAACCAATTGTTAGATAATTTATACAGACATATAAGGCATTTTGAATACTGTCAATCTATGTCAAGGGGTATCATATAATACCTTTTCAATATATTTGAGTTTGGGGTTTTTTTTTCAGTAGTTTTTGTTGTTTTTAATTTAGATTTTTTTCTTATTACCTTATATTCTGCTCACTGCCCCCTTCTGGTCACACCATATTTCAACCATTCCCAAGTCCTCCCTCCCCTTTTCTCCTGAGCATTTGGGAGAGCCCTGGGTATCTCAGCACCCTGGCACTTCAAGTTCCTGTGAGTATAGGCTCTTCCTCTCCCACTGAGGCCAGACAAGGTAGTCCAGCTATAGGAAGCTATCCCACATACAGGCAACAGCTTTTGGAATAGCCGTCCACTCCAGTTGTTTGGGACCAAGCTGCACATCTGCTAAGTATGTGCAAGGAGGCCTAGTATGTTCTTTGGTTGGCAGTTGTTCAGATTCTGAGAGCCCCAGAGGTTTAGGTTAGTTGACACTGTTAGTCTTACTGTGGAGTTCCTATTCCCTTTGGGAACCACAATTCAATATCCATTCATTGTTTGTCTGTAGGTGCCTAGATCTATGTGAGTCGGTTGATGGTTGGCACCTCTCAGAGGACATCCCGAGTAGACTTCTGCCTGCAAGTATAACAGACTATGATAAGTAGTGTAAGTGACTGGTGCTTGTCCATGTAATAGATCTTAAGTTGGGCCGGTTATTGAATGGACATTCCTTTAGTCTCTGTTCTATCACCAATCCCTGAATTTCTTGTAGACAGGATAAATTTTGGGTTGAAAGATTTGTGAGTGGGTTGTTGTACTCCATGATTTCTACCTAGCCACAGGAGGCAGCCTCCCCAGGCTCTATATCAGAATGCTGTGAGTCACAGCTATGGATACCACCATTGATTCTTGGGTGCTTCCCCTATACCAAGTCTCCAGTTTCTTCCTGGAGATACCCTCTAACTCCCCCACAGTCAGTTGCAATATCCATTAATTCTCATGCCATCCTTGCTGCCCCTCCCCACAGCAAACCCTAAAGACCCCCCAATGACTCTGAACCCCCAGTTTCCTCCATCCATCTGCTTTTCAAGCCCATTACATTCCCCCTTCCAAGAGACTGCAGCTTCCTTGCCTGTGCCTTTCTTCAGTCTGTGGTATGTAGCATGGGCATCCTATATTTTAATATTCACTTATAAGTGAATACATACCATACACTCTCAATTTGGGACTGGGTTGGCTAAGTCAGGCTGATATTCTCAAATTCCTTCTATTTGCCTGCAAAATTCATGATGTCTTTGTTTTTGAAAGATGATTAGTATTACATTATATAGATGTATCACACTTTCTTTTTTTCCTTTTGTTATTGAGTATTTTATGTATTTCCATTTCACATGTTATCTCCTTTCATGGTTTCCCCTCTGTAATCCCTTCTCCCATCCTCCTCCCCCTATTTTCATGAGGATGATCCCCTTCACACCCAACTCCCACATCACCACCCTGGTATTCCCCTATACTGAGGAATCAAGCCTTCACAGGGCCAAGAGCTTCTCCTATTGATGCCAGACAATGCCATCCTTTGCTACATATGTGGCTGGAGGCATAGGTCCCTACATGTGTACTCTTTGGTTGGTGGTTTAGTCCCTGGGAGCTCTGGGGAGTCTGGTTGGTTGATATTGCTGTTTTTCCTATGGTGTTGCAAACCCCTGCAGCTCTTTCTGTCCTTTCTCTAACTACTCCATTGGGGATCCCATGCTAAGTCCAATGGTTGGCTGAAAACGTCTGCCTCTGTATTTGTCAGGTTCTGGCAGAATCTCTCAAGAGACAGCTATAACAGGGTCCTGTCAGCAAGCACTTCTTGGCATCCAAAATAGTGTCTAGGTTTGGTGTCTGCATATGGGATGAATCCCCAGGTGAAGCAGTCTCTGGATGGCCTTTCCTTCCATCTCTGCTCAACACTTTGTCCCTGTATTTCATTTAGATATGAGCCCTTCAGAGTTAAGAATCTTGAGATGAGTGGGTGAATCCATTCCCCAAGCAGGGCTCTGGAAATGGTCTCTGCAAGTTTTCCCTCCCCTTTGTTGGGCATTTCAGCTAATGTCATCCTAGTAGGGTCATGGGAGCTTATTGCTTTTTTGCCTTCTGGGACTTGCTGGTGGCTACTCCCAGTTCCCCATCCCCCATTGCTACACACCAATTCCTGGCCCCCTGTATATCATCCCTTTTATGTCTCATACCTGACACTGCTCCCCCTTTTTCTGCTCTCCCTCCTCTATTCTTCCCAAGTTCCTCCCACTGTCTACCTTGCATGAGTATTTTGTTATCCCTTCTAAGGAGGATTAAAGCATACACATTTTGGTCTTCATTCTTCTTGAGCTTCAGGTAGTCTGTGAATTATATTTTGGGTATTCAGATCTTTTGAGCTAATATCCATGTATCAGTGAGTGCATACCATGTTTGTTCTTTTGTGACTGAGTTACCTCATTCAGGATGATATTTTCAAGTTCCATCCATTTGCCTGTGATTTCATGAAGTCATTGTTTTTAATAGCTGAGTAGTATTCCATTGTGTAAATGTACCACATTTTCTGTATCCATTCCTCTGTTGAGGAATCTGGGTTGTTTCCAGCTTATGGCTATTATAAATATGGCTGCTAAGAACATAGTCAAGCATGTGTCCTTATTACATCTTGGAGCATCTTCTGGGAATATGCCCAGGAGTGGTATGGCTGGGTCCTCAGGTAGTACTGTGTCCAATTTTCTGAGGGTCCACCAAACTGATTTCCAGAGAGGTTGTACCACCTTGCAATCCGACCAGCAATGGAGGAGTGTTCCTCTTTCTCCATATACTCACAAACAACTGCTGTCACCTGAATTTTTGATCTTAGCCATTCTGACTGGTGTGAGGTGAAATCTCAGGATTGTTTTGATTTGCATTTCTCTGATGACTAAAGATGTTGAACAGTTCTTTAGGTGCTCCTCAGCCATTCGAGTTTCCTCAGTTGAGAATTCTCTATTTAACTCTGTTCTCCATTTTTAAATAGGGTTATTTGTTTTTCTGGAGTGTAACTTCTTGAGTTCTTTGTATATATTGGATATTAGCCCTCTATCAGATGAAGGATTGGCAAAGATCTTTTCCCAATCTGTTGGATGCTGTTTTGTCCTATTTACACTGTCTTTTGCCTTACAGAAGCTTTGCAATTTTATGAAGTCCCATTTGTCAATTCTTGATCTTAGAGCATAAGCCATTGATGTTCGGTTCAGGAAATTTCCCCCTGTGCCCATGTGTTCAAGGCTTTTCCCCACTTTTTCTTCCATTAGTTACAGTTCATCTGGTTTTACGTGGAGGTCCTTGATTCACTTGGACATGAGGTTTAGACAAGGAGATAAGAAAGGATTGATGTGCATTCTTCTTCTTCTTCTTCTTCTTCTTCTTCTTCTTCTTCTTCTTCTT
>JADRCH010000633.1:128274-164378 GCA_019843965.1 Rhynchomys soricoides | reverse complement strand
TTCTTCTTCTTCTTCTTCTTCTTCTTCTTCTTCTTCTTCTTCTTCTTCTTCCTCTTCCTCTTCCTCTTCCTCCTCCTCCTCCTCCTCTTCGTCCTCCTTCTTCCTTCTTCTTCTTTCTTCTTCCTCCTCCTCCTCCTTCTTCCTTCTTCTTTTCTTCCTCCTCCTCCTCCTCCTCCTCCTCCTCCTCCTCCTCCTTCCTCTGTTTTTTTTTTTTTTTTGTGACAGGGTTTCTCTGTGTAGCCCTGGCTGTCCTGGAACTCACTCTGTAGACCAGGCTAGCTTTGAACTCAGAAATCCGCCTACCTTTGCCTCCCGAGTGCTGGGATTAAAGTCATGCACCACCACTGCCCAGCTGATATGCATTTTTCTACATGCTGACTGCCAGTTGAACCAGCACCATATGTTGAAAATGCTGCCTTTTTTCCACTGAATGGTTTTAGCTCCTTTGTCAAAGATCAAGTGGCCACAGTTGTGTGGGTTCATTTCTGGGTCTTCAATTCTATTCCATTGATCTACCTGCCTGTCACTGCACCAATACAATACAGTTTGTATCACTATTGCTCTATAATACAGCTTGAGGTCAGGGATGGTGATTCCCCCAGAAGTTATTTTATTGTTGAGAATAGTTTTTGCTATCCTGGGTTCTTTGTTATTCCAAATGAATTTGCAAATTGGTCTTTCTAACTCTATGAAGAATTGAGTGGGAATTTTGATGGGAATTGCATTGAATCTGTAGATTGCTTTTGGCAAGATGGCCCTTTTAACTAAATTAATCCTGCCAATCCATGAACATGAGAGATTTTTTCCCTTGTGAGATCTTTGATTTATTTCTTCAGGAATATGAAGATCTTATCATACATATCTTTCACTTGCTTGGTTAGTGTCACCACAATGTATTTTATATTATTTGTGACTATTGTGAAGAGTGTTGTTTCCCTAATTTCTTTCTCATCCTGTTTATCCTTTGAGTAGATGGAAGCTACTGATTTGTTTGAGTGAAACTTATATCCAGCCACTTTGCTGAAGTTGTTTATCAGCTGTAGGAGTTCTCTGGTGGAAACTTGGGAGGGTGTGTCAGTTAAAGTACACTATCATATCATCTGTAAATAGTGATATTTTGACTTCTTCATTTACAATTTTATGCCCTGGGTCTCCTTTTGTTGTCTAATTGCTCTGGCTAGGACTTCAAGTACAGGGAGAGAGTGGGCAGCCTTGTCTAGTCCCTGATTTTAGTGGGATTGCTTCAAGTTTCTCTCCGTTTAGTTTAATGTTGGTTACTGGTTTTCTGTGTATTGCTTTTACTATGTTTAGGAATAGGCCTTGAATTCCTGATATTTCCATGACTTTTACCATGAAGGGGTATAGAATTTTGTCAAATGGTTTCTCAGCATCTAATGAGATGATCATGTGTTATTTTTTTCCTTTGAGCTTGTTTATACAGTGGATTACATTGATGGATTTATGTATATTGAACCATTCCTGTATCCCTGGGATGAAGCCTACTTGATCATGGTCAATGATCCTTTTGATGAGCTCTTGGATTTGGTTTGCAAGAATTTTATTGTGTATTTTTGCATCGAAATTCATAAGGGAAATTGGTATGAAGTTCTCTTCCTTTTTAGGGTCTTTGTGTGGTTTAGGTATAAGCATAATTGTGGATTCATAGAACTAATTGGGTAGTGTTCCTTCTGTCTCTATTTTGTGGAATAGTGTGAAGAGTATTGGTATTAGGTCTTCTTTGAAGGTCTGATAGAATTCTGCACTAAAACCATACAGTCCTGGTCTTTTATTATTGTTGTTGGGAGACTTTTAATGACTACTTCTATTTCTTTAGAAGTTATGGGGTGGCTTATATGATTTACCTGATCCTGATTTAATGTTGGTACCTGGTATCTGTATAGAAAATTATGCATTTCATCTAGATTTTCCAATTTTGTTGAGTATGGGCTTTTGTAGTAGGATTTTATGATTTTTTACATTTCCTCAGTTTCTGTTGTTATATCTCCTTTTACATTTCTGATTTTGTTAATTTGGATACTGTCTCTGTGCCCTTCAGTTAGTCTGACTAAGAGTTTATCTATCTTGTTGATTTTCCTCAAAGAACAAGCTCCTGGTGTTGTTGATTCTTTGTATAGTTCTTTTTGTTTCTACTTGGTTGATTTCAGCCCAGAGTTGACTTATTTCCTGCTGCCTACTCCTCTTGGGTGCATTTGCTTCCTTTTGTTCTAGATCTTTTAGGTGTGCTATCAATTTGCTAGTTTATGTTCTCTCCAGTTTCTTTTTGGAGGCACTTAGAGCTATGAGCTTTCCTCTTAGCACTGCTTTTATAGTGTCACATAAATTTTGGTATGATGTGCCTTCATTTTCATTAAATTCTAAGAAGTTTTTAATTTCTTTATTTCTTCCTTAACCAAGTTATCATTGAGTAGAATGTTGTTCAGCTTCTTTATGTATGTAGGATTTTCAGTTTTTGTTGGTATTGAAGAGCAGACTTGGTCCGTGGTGGTCAAATAGGATACATGGGATTATTTTTATCTTCTTGTAACTGTTGAGGCCTGTTATGTGACAAATTATATGGTCAATTTTGGAGAAAGTACCGTGAGGTACTGAGAAGAAAGTATATTCTTTTGTTTTAGGATGAAATGTTCTATAGATATCTGTTAAATCCATTTGGTTTATAACTTCTGTTACTTTTACTGTGTCACTCTTTACTTTCTGTTTCCATGATTTGTTCTTTGCTGAGAATGGGGTGTTGATGTCTCCCACTATTATTGTGTGAGGTACAATGTGTGCTTTGATCTTTAGTAAAGTGTCTTTTATGAATATAAGTGCCCTTGCATTTGGAACATAGATGTTCAGAATTCACAGATCTTCTTGGTAAATGCTTCTTTGGTGAGTATGAAGTGTCCTTCCTCATCCTTTTTAATAACTGTTCATAGAAAATCGATTTTATTCAATAATGTAATGGCTACTCTAGCTTATTTCTTGGAACCATTTACTTGAGATTATTTTCCAGCCTTTTACTCTGAGATAGTGTCTCCCTTTGTCACTGAAGTATGTTTCCAGTATACAACAAACTACTGGGTCCTGTTTAAGTATCCACTATCTTAGTCTATGTCTTTTTATTGGGGAATTGAGTCCATTGATGTTAAGAGATATTAAGGAAAAGTGATTGTTGCTTCCTGTTATTTTTGTTGTTAGAGGTGGAAATATGTTTGTGTGGTTATCTTCTTTTGAGTTTGTTGAAAGAAAATTAATTTCTTGCTTTTTTTTAGGTATAGTTTCCCTCCTTGCGTTGTTGTTTTCCATCTATTTCCCTTTGTATGGCTGGATTTCTGGAAAGACATAATGTAAATTTGGTTTTGTCATGGAATATCTTGGTTGCTCCATCTATGGTAATTGAGAGTTTTGCTGGGTATAGTAACCTGGGCTGGCATTTGGGTTCTCTTAGAGTCTGTCCAGAATCTTTTGGTTTTTATAATCTCTGTTGAGAAGTCTGGTGTTATTCTGATAGGTCTGCCTTTATATGATACTTGACCTTTTTCCCTTACTGTTTGTAATATTCTTTCTTTGTTTTGTGCATTTGGTGTTTTTATTATTATGTGACAGGAGAAATTTCCTTTCTGGTCCAATCTATTTGGACATCTGTAAGCTTCTTTTATGTTCATGGGCATCTCTTTCTTTAGGTTAGGGGGATTTTCTTTTATAATTTTGTTGAAGATAGTTACTGTCTCTTTACTTTGGGAATCTTCACTCTCCTCTACACCTATTATCCTTAGGTTTCATCTTCTCATTGTGTCCTGGAATTCCTGGATGTTTTGTGTTAGGAGCATTTTGCAGTTTGCATTTTCTTTGATTGGTGTGTCAATGTTATTCTTGATATCTTCTGCACCTGAGATTTTCTCTTCTATCTCTTATATTTTGATGGAAATGCTTGCATCCATGACTCCTGATCTCTTTCCTAGGGTTTCTATCTCTAGTGTTGTTTCTTTTTGTGATTTTTTTATTGTTTCTATTTCCATTTTTAGATTACTTCTCGGCATTTTGTCTAAGATGTAGGGTAGTATCTGGTCTTATCAGTTTATGTCCTTTTTAAAAAATTTTTGCATTTAGAGAGGAGAGCACAGCTGACAGGCAATACTTAATGTTTTTGATTCTTTCTTTGTTTGTTTGTTTATTACATTTCTTTTTTTGATACTTTATTTATATTTCAAATGTTTCCCCTTTTCCAGATCTCCCTTTTGGAATCTCCCTATTTCCTCCCCCTCCCTTGCCTCTATGGGGGTATCTCCCCCCACTCTCGTCTTTCCTCCTAAACATTTCCCTATACTGAGGCATATAACACCCTCAGGCCCAAGTGTCTCTCCTCCCCCTGATGGCTAACAAGACCCTCCTCTGCCACATATGTGTCCAGCACCATGTGTCCCTCCATGTGTATTCTTTGGTTGGTGAGCCAGCAGCATTGGGAGGTCAGGCAAGTGGACACAGTTGCTCCCTCCATGGGGCTTCCAACTCCCTTGACTCCGTCAGTCCCTTCTCCAACTCCTCCATCTGGGACCTCACGCTCAGCCCAATGGTTGCTGTGAAGTGACTCTTGGGTATTCTGAACTTTGGGACTAATAACCACTTATCAGTGAGTACATACCATGTTCATTCTTTTGTGACTGAGTTACCCCACTCAGGATGATATTTTCAAGTTCCATCCACTTGCCTGCCAATTTCATGAAGTCATTGTTTTTAATAGCTGAGTAGTATTCTATTGTGTAAATGTACTACATTTTCTGTATCTATTCCACTGTTGAGGGACATCTGGGTTGTTTCCAGTTTCTGGCTATTATAAGTATGGCTGCTATAAAATCAACAAGATAGATAAACCCTTTGCCAGATTAACCAAAGGGCACAGAGATATTATACAAATTAACAAACTTAGAAATGAAAAGGGAGATACAACAACAGATTCTGAGGAAATTAAAAAAATTATCAGATCCTACTACAAAAGGCTATATGCAAAAAAATTGGAAAATCTGGATGAAATGGACAAGTTTTTAGACAGATGCCAAATACCACATTAAGTCAGGATCAGATAAACCAGCTAAACAGTTCCATAACCCCTAAAGAAATAGGAGCAGCCATTAAAAGTCTCCCAACCAAAAAAGGCTCAGGATCAGATGAGTTTTGTGCAGAATTCTATCAGACCTTCTAGGAAGACCTAATACCAATACTCTTCAATCTATTTCACAAAATAGAAACAGAAGGAACACTACCCAATTCATTGTATGAGGCCACAGTTACACTGACACCTAAACCTCACAAAGACACAACAATAAAAGAAAACTTCCGACCAATTTCCCTTATGAATATTGATGCAAAAATACTCAATAAAATTCTTGAAAACCGAATCCAAGAACACATCAAAATGATAATTCACCATGATATAGTAGACTTCATCCCAGGGATGCAGGGATGGTTCAATACCCAGAAATCCATCAATGTAATCCACTACATAAACAAATTCTAAGCAAAAAACCACATGGTCACTTCATTAGATGCTTAAAAAGCATTGGACAAAATTCAACATTCCTTCATGTTGTTGAATTTTGGAAAAGTCTTAGAAAGATCAGGAAATCAAGGACCATACCTAAACATAGTACAAGTGATATACAGCTAACCAGTGGCCAACATCAAACTAAATGGAGAGAAACTCAAAGCAATCCAACTAAAATCAGGGACTAAGCAAGACTGCCCTCTCTCTCCCTATCTATTCAATATAATAATTTCTAGCTAGAGAAATTAGACAACAAAAGGTCAAAGGGTTACAAATTGGAAAGGAAGAAATCAAAATATCACTATTTGCAGATGATATGATTGTATATTTAAAAACTAGTGTATTGAAAAACTCCACCAGAGATCTGCTACATCTGATAAACAACTTCAGCAAAGTGGCTGGATACAAATTTAACTCAAGCAAATCAGTAGCCTTCCTATACTTGAAGGATAAACAAGCTGAGAATGAAAATAGGTTAATGACACCCTTCACAATTGTCACAAACAATATAAAATATCTTGGTGTGACTCTAACCAAACAAGTGAAAAATCTGTATGACAAGAACTTCAAGTCTCTGAAGAAAGAAATCGAAGAAGACCTCAGAAGATAAAAAGATCTCCCATGCTCATGGATTGGCAGGATTAATATAGTTAAAATGGCCATCTTGCTGAAAGCAATCCACAGGTTCAATGCAATCCCCATCAAAATTCTAACTCAATTTTCATAGACTTAGAAAGAGCAATTCTTAAATTCATATGGATTTCCCATAATTTGAGTATCTCCCACATGCCAGTGTTCCACTTATACACAAAGTGATGCTTTTATAAGTTTAGAGGGTGATTTCTCATTGGTGCATTGTATACCCTCTGACTTGTATATTTATTACCTGGCCTCGGGCTCTAAGATTATTCTATAACCTTCAAATGCCACCTGGAATATTCTAGTATGGTACTAGGTTAAAATGTAGCCTGATTCAGTTCGAGGACATCTGTAAGAGCTGTCTCTTTGATGTGTGGCCAGGATCTATTAAACAAATATCCTGGGAATTTACGTTTGATGATGAAATACCCTCTTTTGCATTCTCATCAGACTCTCCATTTTGGATAAAATTTGTACTTACAAATGTGTGCTTTTCTTGGGTTATATTGTGCCCTTGTGCCATACTTGCAACAAACCAGTATAGATATTGAGGGTATACTTACCTGAGCTCTTTAACATTATTGCTGCTTTTATTTCTCTTTTGTCTATGTCCTTCTGTTGTAACTGCTTTACTTCCAAAAGCATTTAAAAGTCCCTGTTTTATGTTTCTCTCTTAGAAGTGATAACAGTGAGTATTCACTATGACATAGCCTGAACTCTACCTGACCTAAGGATTTCCCCCCTAAATAATGTAACCATTATCATTGAATTCAGCCTAATTGAAGTTCTATGCACAGTGCAGTATGAGTACTGACTTATTGACAGAACATAAAAAAGATGACCAAAAACTTGTTTCCTGCTAGAGTCATTGCTGCCCTCTGAAAACCAATGGGTGTAACCCCCACTGCTTGCTTTGCCCTTGGTAATCTCATATGTCAAATTCTAATCAAATGGCCAGTTAATCTCTCCTGATAATGTTTCAGGGCTTCTGTATCTCAAAACTGCAAACTCTTCGATATTCTTCTCAGAAACTAATTTCAAAGGTATAACAGACTCTAGTGCAAGTTATATCCAATAAGTCTTTATTTCTCTTAGCTAGTGTTTTTAAAATTTTAAGAAATGTTTGATGTTTCCTGAGCCTTAGGTGGAAAAATTGTTATATATATATGCTTAATGTGGACTTCATAACTCCATTTTAGTTTGTTCTGCTTTTTTGTAATATTATATATTCAAGTAACCTTATATTGTCTGAGCATGTAGTATTAAGGAATACATATTTATACATATAAAAGTTGGTGTGCTACAACAAATATTGGGAATAGAGGCCATGTGTTTTAAATATGGTAAAAATTTTAAATATAAAACAATTATATTATAATCTTTTTTAATAAATACATACTTTGAAAAGTAGGATTCATTCAAATCACAATATAGGGAGCAATAGGTCCCAGTGGAAAATTCATGTCAGCAGGAGTCTGAAGAAGATGGTTATGTTGCATCTAATTTAGGAAACAGGTTCTGGAATATTGGTGCTTAGGTTACTTTCTCTTTATGGTCACTGCTGAAATATTATCCATGGGATGTAGTTCCAAAGGTTAACATGGATCCTTCCGATTAAGATTGTATTCTCTATCAATACCATCATAGACATATCAGAGATGTGATTTTATTGTGATGTTAAGTTTTAGGAAATTTAACAATGTGATGGAGTCATGACTTTTGGTGTTGTAATTCATATAACTGAATTGAGAATGAACTTAGCATTTCCAAGATTGCTGATAATACAAATAATCAAACACACAAAGAAATTTTACCTTCAATGTTGTAAGGAAAAGTTTATACTAGCAACAAATGCCAGCGACCGTAGCCTGAGAGTATAAGTTACCTTGAATACTGTGTTCAGAGATGATAGTGCTTTTATGTTGTTTATTTTAGTAACAGAATGAATTAATATACAAATAAAGACTGTTTAAAATTATATTACAGGAACAATTATGTGGTCAATTACAAAAAAAAGCCTAGTAAATATTTATGGTAAATTGTGGAACATTATCCTAGATTATCTTTACCTTTGATTTGATAGATGCTACCGCCATATTTGGACATTGTGAAAGTATTCATCTAGAAGTCATGACTGCACCACATTGTTAATTTTACTAGAACTTAACTCAGAGAGATGAGTAATAGTTGGCTGGTTAAAAGGCTAAAACAACTCAAGATAATTAGTCCTTGACATAAAAGACTCTACTGTGACAAACACAGAATATCTAACTCAGGCTTCTGGCATGTGTCACAGATGTGCAAGGCTTTAACCTGACAAACTTTGTTTACAGTACTCAAAACTCTAAATGTGACATGAGGTTCTCTAAAAACTGCTTATTTCCACTGAACTCTATTTCTTATGCATTTCAATGAGTTCATGTGAGGTCTCATGAGAATAATATAACATTTAGGAACAAAGATACAACCTAGAAGACCTGTGCTAGATGCCAAGATGGAGAAGACTTCCACAGCCACCATGATCATTCCTTTAGTACTGTGGTACACAGGGAGAAACATGATCCAGGCACTGCAGAACACCAGCATGTTGAATGTCAGGAATTTGGCTTCATTGAAGGTGTCAGGCAGGTTCCTGGCCATAAAAGCCACTGTGAAGCTCACTATGGACAGAGCTCCAAGGTATCCCAGGACACAGTAGAAGGCTGTTACTGAGCCCTTGTTGCACATAATAATGATATGTCCATGTTCAGAGTGTGTGTCTGTGTCCACAAAGGGAGGAGATATTCTCAGCCAGATTCCACAGAAGACAGTTTGTATTAGTGTACAGATGGGAATGATAAATTTTGACACTCCTGATATAAGCAACTTCTTCAACCTTCTTCCTGGAGCTGTGCTTTTGAAAGCCAGGACGATTGTAATGGTTTTTGCCAAAACAGTAGAAACAGCCACTGTGAAAACAACTCCAAATGTGGTCTGTTGCAGGATTCAGGTTGCTCTGTTGGGCTGACCAATGAATAGAAATGAGCAAAGAAAACAGAAGATGAGGGAGATGAGCAAGATATAGCTGAGAATCCTGTTATTTGCCTTCACAACAGGAGTCTTTTGGTGCTTCACAAAAATCCCCAGGACTAAAGAAGTGAAGATAGAAAAGCAAAGTGCCATGCTGGCCAGTGTCATCCCCAAAGGATTTTCATAAGCCAGATATGTCACAGCTTTTTGGATGCAGAGTGTTCGATCTGGGCTGGCATACTGATCATCTGTACATTTCACACACTGATCAATATCTGGCAAGAAATGCAATGTGACATTAGACTACAACATCAGTGACTTTCCTCATTTGTACCATCCCCAACCTGAATCTTGCTCTTTATGAAATGTAAGCCCACTATTTTGCTGTGCAGAAAAGAAAATTAATAACTGTTTTCTCTTTTAAGATTATATCCAACAAATAAAATATCATGTAAATAAACAAAGGTGTTTTCTTTTTCATTTCTCATGGGTATTCATGACACTGTTTTTCTTATCTCCAAATTAAAGTACCATATTTATTCTTATTCTATATATAGTATGCTATGGTAATTTGTGCCCAGGAATTTATGACGGGAAATATTTGGTACTATTAAGTTTAGAACACTGACTCTTATGTTCTCTGGAGCAAAAAGGCACCTGTGGGACACTGTTACTATTTTATTCTCATGGCTGAGAAATGTTAAAGACCTGAAGACATGCTGAGGTCTTTGGGAATCCCACCAATTATTATGAATGCATCAACCATTAGCAACCATCCATGGTTATATTTTCAAAATGTCATCTCTTCTGCTGGTTATTTTTTCTTAAGTTAGAATAAAATGAAGTCACTTTTGAAATGGGAATATCAAATGAGAAAATGTCTCCATCAGCTTGGCAATGGGCAAGTCTGTAAGGTATTTTCTTTATGATTGTAGTTGGTTGTTTTACCCATTTGTGGCCCCTGCTAACCTTGGAGATTCATCCTCGGTTATTTTAACAAAGTGCATTAAATGGGGTATGAGGAGCAAGATAGTAAGCAGTTACATGGACTCTGCTTTAGTTTCTGTATCCAGATTCCTGCCTTGACTTTATTCCATTGCTTCCCTTCATGATAAAATATTAGCTTGAAGGTGAATACATTCTTTACTTTTGACATTTTTCTGGTTAATTTGGTGAAAGACATAGTCTAATGTGAATATTGCAACAATACAAAGCACATTTTTATTGCAGTGAATCAGATTTCTAAATCCTACACCTATTTGTTTAATTGAGGTACTAGGTAGTCATCTAAGTACCCCAAGTGAAATGATGTTCACACTAACAAGAAAATAGAAAGGATATACACTATGAAAACTTGAGGGATATGGCTTTCCTTTATGTAAGTTTTAATTTCTACCACATAATTTTAATTTTTTTAATTACATAGAAACTATAGATAGAGTGTGTTCATCTTTCCGGCTTTCCCATTCTCAGTTTTCAAGTTGTTGATTTGCCAACAGTAATTTGTGTTGTACTGAGGCCCTTGTGGTGTCTCCTGTCCACTTTAAAATATCTATTTTAAATGTAAACTATTCTAATTTACATTTGGGTACACATACTGATGATCCTTTATGGGTACAACTTTTGCTATTACCAGAAAACATATGTTGCAGTAAGCTTCTTGATTCTATGGCTGATAAATATTTCTTCCTCCTATTCTACAATGTTTTAAAAACCTTACATGTATAATTGAGCATTTTTTAGATATGTCTACAATTGGGACTGGGGTCCACACCTCTATATTCTAAGTGGTTGTAGTCTTCTGTAGTGGACTCTACTGCTTGGCAAGTGATCTTCTTGATGATGGGTGAGGACTAAACTAGCTGTGGGTATTACTATAGCTATATTTCAAGAAAGATATACTACCTATATCCATGAGCCCATGTCATGTCCAGTTATGGAGAGGCTGGGTTCCATCAAGGTATGTATAGTGACGCTACACTGACTTGGCTATCATGGCATGCTAGTTGTTAAAGATGTTCATAGGTATCACAGGTGTGTAGCTCTGTTTGTTGCTTTTCTCCTTTAGAAGTTTGCATCATGCCTTCTGTTACCATGAAAGCTACTGCTCAGGAGAGGTCATTTATGTCAGTCCTAACTCAGGGATCTCTGGCACCTGATTATGGAGTTCTTTGTATATTCAGCAATAGGCACTTACCTTTCACCTCTTGGCGGAATCCTGGGGCAACAGAATAGGCTATATACTTTGGTAGACTCTTTGATAGCCCTGAGCAACTAGTCAAAAGAAGGTTTCTGAGATCTAACATAGGGGTATTTATTAGATTGTCTTTGTCTCTATTATGGACCATGGAGCCATATATAGAATGCACTACATGTACTACAAGTCACACCATTAAAAAATTGACTTTGCTTTTCTTAGTACCTTGAGAATACCAATAGCTTCTTAGATAATCCTGGCTCTAAGTACCCACCACACCACTGATTTTATTTCTTCTCTCTCTGTCATGCTACGGGTCTCTGTATGTCTATGTCTCTGTCTCTACCTTCCCCCTTTCTCTTCCATTCCCATCAACTTGCCTGTGTTGCCTCTGGATCGGAAGTAAGTTTGGAGTGACAGTTATAACATTGTACCGTCCAATACACTTCCTTGATCCTCATGATGGTTTGAAAGGACTCTACCATGCTATGAATCCATGAACCTCCAAATTAAATTCTTTATTTTATCTGTTGCCTTGAAAATCATTATTTTTTTTTTTTTGTCCCAGTACAAGAAAAGTGCTTGGGACATGATTCAAAAACTTCCATCACCACAAGCTCACCTCAACAGAGGTGATGACAAAACCTAGAAATTTGAAGTTCATAGCACATTTTCCCATCAACATCTCAGGGTGCATGGTGTCTCTGTAAACCTCACAAGTTTTTTATTGTCTCTGGGATCTGGGCTTATCTCTTCGTGCTTTAGTGAGCTTTTCTTTAACCTGAATTCTAACTTTTTTCCTTCCTGCTTCTAACTACTTTTGTATGGATTGTTCTAATGTATCTGGTCACTTTCATAGAGTCTCTGAAGGCTTTAAGTGTGTTGCATACTGAGCTTAAAGATATTTAATGTGAGGTTCATTACGTAAACCACTTTAGAGCTTCCTGTGTCTGAATGAGTTTCCCTCCATATTGGAGGTACTCTCTCTAAATAACTTCTATACCACAGTAAGATTTTTGATAAGTTTTTTCCAAAGTCTTGTGCATAGAGACCTTCTAATTCTGTGTCCATTAATCAGTAAGGAGAAAACTTCTAGGTTAGCTTTTGCTTTCTTTCTCCCTGTTTGTATCTCAGATATGTGGTTTCTACAACAGCAATCATATCTTAACATTAAGTTCTGAAGAATGACCAAGTATTTGGCGTTGTCTATATTACCTCATTGACTAACCCATTGAAAAGGTGTAGCACATACTTGGCATGTGGCTTTTTACTTGATAGCCAATGGTGAATCAGTTGGGCGTTGTCTCCCCATACAAGAGTGATCCAATGAAATTCTGTCTGGGTCTGTAAACTACAGTTTCTGAAACTTCTGTAAGAGTGGGTTTACTTGTGATAGGATTTTAGTGTTAGTTATCTCACCCCATTCTTCCTCTTCTACTCTTCCCATCAATTATGGACCCCACTCCACTCTCCAAATCCTTGTTTTTTTCCATTATTATGTTTCCCAGATTCATACAGTCTCAATATCTCAATGCTGTCCATTATGAACTGTTTCTTGTTTGCTGGCTTCTATACATGCCCAACTTAAAAGCATATCTGAAGTTTTAAAGTTTCACACACACACACACACACACACACACACACACACACACACATATATATATATGAATGAAAGATTGTCTGTGGCAGAATTATTTCTTGATCTGCATTACCCCACTCAATTTTATTTGCATTAACATTCATTTTCCTGCGAATGTCATAATTTCATATTCACAGATGAATTATTTTCCTATGTGTATCCATTCATTAATAGAGGAATATACAGGCTATTTTGTTTTCTCAACTGTTGTGAGAAAAACAGCAATAAACCTGGATGAGCATGTGAGCATGTGCACTTGGAGTAGGCTACAGATTATTTGTATTGGGTTGCTTTTGGGGATGGTGAATATGCTTGTTAGTTTCTGACAACTTGACACAAATGTAAAAACATCTGGAAAGAAGTAGTCCTAAAAAAGAAAAAGCATCCATAAAATTGACCTGTGGACAACTTTTTAATATATTTTCTTGATTAATGAATGACATGGGATGAGACAGTTCACTGTGGATGTTGCTACTACTGTACAATCGATACTACATTGTTTGAGAAAACATCCTGACCAAACTATGCAAAGCAAGCTTATATTTTGCATTTTCCCGTGGATTCTTTGTAAAAAGCATGCCTCCAACTTTCTGCTTTCAATTTTTAGCCTGATTTTCCTATGTGGTGGAATTTAAGCTCAGAGATAAAACATGAAACAAAGCATTTCTCCTCCTAATTAAAATTTTAATGTTTTATCAGAGCAATGCAGCCCCAACTAAGACACCTTCTGGTTTTTTTTTTGTTGTTGTTGTTGTTTTTTGGTTTCTGGTTTTTTTGTTACTTTCTTCAGTGTTTAAATCTTTCAGTATACTAATGTTTCAACTCCATAGTTTTAATTACTGTAAGGTATTGTTAGTGTAATAGAGTTGTTTCCACGATTTATTTCTTGGTGGGTTTATTGTTATTTAAGACTTTTTCTGAGATAATATTGTGTCCTGTTACCTTGCTGAATGTGTGCATCAAATGTAGGAGTTTTCTAGAAAAGTCCTTAGCATATATTAGGCATATATCCTGTCTGTGGAAGTAAAGATACTTTGAATTTCTCTTTTCTGTTCTGCACCTCCTTTGTCTACTTCATTGCCTTACTTCTCTAGTTAAGATTTCAAAAACTGTACATGAAAAATAGATATTGGATATTTTCTTGTGCCTGATTTAGTAGAACTAGTTAAAGTCTCTTTTCTTTGAGTGTTGTATTAGCAGTGGGATGGTATTTTGCCTTTTTCATGTTTATAAATACCTACATCTCAAGGATGGAGCCAACATTACATGATTGCCATTATATGTCCATTGCATATAATGTACCATTAAATTATGTGCACTATAGTATGTGTGCATTGCATTCATGATTTATAATGTACATATAATGATTATCATATGCATGGTATTCAGGAAGATTGACATATAAT
This sequence comes from Rhynchomys soricoides, assembly GCA_019843965.1. NCBI lineage: Eukaryota > Metazoa > Chordata > Mammalia > Rodentia > Muridae > Rhynchomys > Rhynchomys soricoides. The sequence goes on along the minus strand of JADRCH010000633.1, from coordinate 149,943 downwards.
CTTTTGGGGGCAAGTTTTAGTCACATAATTCATTATGTATTGAATATTACATGATGTAATAGTTTTACCATACTGTGCTATACCAACAATACTAAGAACCATTTTTGATGTCCTTTGGTCATCTTATGTCATGGTTCAAACCCTTTAAAAAAACTATGATGTATGTAACATCACTTACTTCATCCTGCAGGATTTGAACATAACCCCATTGTGCATCTCCATAGATATTGTCACCTGCTCACTTGAACTACAGATATCAGGAAACAGGATTTTACATTGGAAGCAATTTATGCCATATATTGTTATATATGAGACATGTGAATTTATTGGTATCCATGCTGTTTGGATTGAGTATTTTGTCTTCATGTAAGTCTGTGCCACAGATGTGTATTCTGCCCACATTGGTCAAAATGTTGTATCAAATCCCTTGAATCTTGAGTTACAGAGAGTTGCCAGCCATCCTAGTACTGCTGGAGGTCACACATATTTCCACTATAAGGGAAACTGCTTCTATTAACTACTAAGCCATCTTTCTAGTGCCTAAATTAGTTAAGACAAATCTACTGTGTATTAACAGCATATCTATTTCATGATCTGTTCTGGGCATTGTAAAATTGAACTTGTGACAGACAGATGGTTTTAATATGATGTTAATTTAATACAGCTCCAAAAGACTAGACAAGACTGGACATAGATATATGTATATAGAATTCATTTGTTAAATTCTGTGGAAGAAATTATTATCCTTACCCTCCTTTCACATTCTTAACAAGTATTAAGTGAATTAAATATGGCTTGTAATCATATAAAGCCCCTAAATGTAGACTATAACAGGAAGTTATATTGTTGACTATAATTATTAATTGTGAGCACATATCCTTAAGAATCTAATCTGTGCACTTCTCTGTGCATGATTTCACCTTCAGGATATGGATTAAAAACAATGCACACACTTGCCTGTTCCATTGGAAATTTCATTTTCTGGGCATTGGACACAATCAAAACAGCAAGCAGCTTTCCCTTCCTGAAGAGATTTCCTGAATCCAGGACCACAACTTTCACTGCATACAGAAATAGGAATCTGAGGATATTAGAGAAGTGTGGACATATAAGAATTAACCTAGTAACTGAATTATATGACCGTATTGGGTAATAATGAACATACTATTACGCACGCACATTCTATTAATTTACATGTCTATAAATACACATTATCAAATTGATTATTACACACATACATATATAGTGTTAGAATAATGCATAACATTGGTAAGATTGTGCTAATTCTTGGCAACAGCAAACACATGAAAAAATACTGGAACATGGAAAGTTAGTTTGTAATTTTCCCAGTGCAGTCATCATTTAATTTATGAGTAGGCATGAGGCTCACCAAAGTGGAATTTTGTTGTTTTCCCTGTGTTCTGTAGAGAATAGTGTAAGATTCTGCCCACCTGTCGCCACACTCCTGTGCTCCACTCTATCCTGTCCTCAGAAATTGACAATTGTTGACCAGGTGGAAAATATGGAAAAAATGTTCCTACTTTCACTTTATATGCAAGACCTTGTGGAAAATTCCAGAAGTTCAGAATGTCATAATCCACATGCAATTTCTCTGAAAGACTCAAAGTTATTGGATCTCCATCAGGATTCATGAATTTAATGTTCTTTAGCATGGAGTTCAGCTAAGGGAAATTTATGATTCATAATGATAATTTTTATTGTTAAGTGTGTGAATTATGACATGTTCACATTTTAATTAACTCACAACAAAACTGAAATATCATTACACATATATGATTGAAAAATGTGTATACTTACACTGAATTAACATCACAAGTATCATAATAGTATGTTAACAGAATATTGAGATAAATCTCATAAATCTTCAAGCATCCAAATGATTTTACAGCACTGATGAGAAAAGGAGTTTTTGCATATGAGTCTGATAGTCTACAAGCATTTGGTTTTGAGTTAATAGTGTAAAATTGTCTAGAATATTTTGGACTCAGCATGTCTATGAGAGTTTTTGTAATTTGTGTTAACCCAAATTACTAATTATTAGGTGTGAATACCCATCTAGAGCTTAAGCAGTTTCATTTCACAATCTGTGCCTGGACTGAATATACTACCATGAGCCAGTTGAGCAATAGCATACTCATAGCTACTTGCTATTAACTGTGGAAATTTGTGTGGCAAGCTTCCTTAAAATTCTATCAAATTGAGTCCGTCCTAATGCTGGTATATAATGTCTTGCTGGGAGTAAAATAATTCATTTCTTATTTTTAGCCCATGTCTACATAGTTTATGAGAGGAAATAAAACAAACTTAAGAAAGTATCTATAGTTGATACAATTTCATGAGATGTTTTAAGACTATTTGAATTGGTGGTTCTATATGATCTTTAGGACCTTAAACTATCATGTCACTCTTTTCCATATGTAAGAATAAGATGGGAAGATATTTTGTTTTTACTGTTGTGAACCTACAAGGAAAGGAGACTAACAGTCCCTTTAACATAAACCTTCATTTCCTTGGTGTTTATTTCTATGAGAATGGCAAGTTGATTCTGAATTTCACCCAGGTATAAATTTTCCTTCCAGTCAGGAAAACAGTCTAGAAACTTGTCTTCTAAAAAGAATCCCATTGTATTTGTTTAGAGTATCTGTGGGCCATTTTTTAAAGTTTACAATGGTGACACTATACAGGATCTAAAGAAAAACCATTACCTTCAAGGGGGGAAATTTCATTCTTCCTCCATTTTTCATTCCTTCTATGTCGACTTCTTGAATAAGCATCTTGAGGATGGTGTGGACCACAGCATACACAGCATTGTATACATGGTAGCTGCCATCACTTATGGCTAGGTCAAAGTGGTACCAAGGTAGCAATCCCAAATTACCTCTAGATGAACAATTTTTAAATGATTTACAGTTAGCAGTAGATATTGCACAATCAAAGTAAATTTCCCACAGTCTTGCAAGAAAAATGTCATGTGGGTATTTGGAAGGGCTCACTGTCTTCACAAACTCTTTAAAATTAGAAATTTCACCATGGTGTTGTGAAAAGATGAGAGTCCCATGGAAAGAATCAAGAATGAAATGTCTCATAAATGTAAAGACTTCCCACTGGGAAGTAGTGACCCATATTCTCCATGGAAGTATATATTCCCATCTTCTAAGCAGCACACCTAAGGAAGAGTCAGTGTTAGCATAAATGATCACAACTTTTGCTGGGTTTCTCACAATCCAAATGGGGTATTCATAAGTCTTTTCCAGGTCCATCATGTGAGTAACTGGGATAAATTGCATGAAGGCTACACAGACTGTGTTTCTTTCCATCTCTGGAATCAAGTCTGTGACAAAGTTAACACCATTCTCATCCTCTGAGATGAGCAACCCTACCCAATTCCATCTGAAATGGACAAACAATGAGACCATGCCTAATGCCACAGAAGATTCTTTGGCAGCCATCTGATACAAAAAAGGAAAATTCACAGAGTTATTCATACTTGGTTCAAAAGGTCCAACGCTCAGCTGTAAAAATGAAAGCAGGGATAGATATTAATTAGGAGGTTCTGGAAATCTCAGAATCATTCCATATAAAACAGTAACGTAAAGTTTAGAAAGCCAAATTTGTATTTAAAGTCAACTCTAGTACTGGGAGATGATTCTGGAAAATGTGTTGAAATACTCATTTTTATTGTAGACACATGTATATGTCATATGGCCCCTTTGTATATTTCAAACAGCAGTAATATGAATATAGTAATAAATCATAGAATGTATAGATTAAAGCTATGTATTTTAAAAGAATGGCTGGATAGTCAGTCAATTTACTCTGTGTGTGTGTGTGTGTGTGTGTGTGTGTGTGCGCACCTGCACACATGAATGTGTGCATGCCCAGCTTTCTACAGTGCATACAGCATATGTATGCATGTGTAAAAGAAGGAATCAGGTGTTTTCTACTTTTTTTCACATATTTTTCTTGAGGTAGGGTCTCTCTTCATCCTTGGGGATTGTCTTTTGATCTGAATAGAAGATAAGAAGCCACAGGGATTATCAAGTGTCTGCTTTGCTATCATAAAGATAAGTGTGATACTTGCATCTGAATTTTTATCATCCTGATTGCATAGAAATCATTCTTGACTCCTGGGCCATCTTCCAGCCCAATACTATTATTTTAAATCATATAAAATGAGTCATCCCCATTATGATTTTTCTTGGTACCCAAATTATGGACTCACATGAGAATATTTTCCTTTCTTCCCATCCACATAATCTCACCTGTGGATATTTATAAAGACCCCAAAATATGCCAATTAGGGAAGAAATTTCCCATGTTGTTCCTGTGATTGCAGCCACAGATTTTTCCTCTGTTTTGCAGGTATAGTTTGGAATGAGTCTGTTCTGTCCTGTGAGCCACTTGAAGAAACTGTTCACTGTCTCAGTTTCAATTGGCCCAACACTGTAAATATTATATCTGAGCGTCATGTTAGGCAAAAGAATGGGGTTCCTGTTGATCTCCTCTATGGCAAAAATTAAGGCCATCACAAATTGATAGTTGTTTGGGGTGATCCTGTATAGAAGACGTGCAGACCATTACAGAGTAATCTCAAATCACCATTGGGGGGTGCATCAGAATACATTCGCTATCAGGTATTGAATGAACAGACCCCAACATAGCTTCAATGTTCAAACTGCATCTTCTGTCCTGAGATTGTTCAGGTGTCAGTAGCACAGGTTGCCATCATGTTTAATATCATATGGGTACTAATTCCCTTATTAAATATTTGAGCATAAATCACAACCTCTATATTCCTTTCATGAAACAACCAGCAACTACATGTTCATCTTTAACATAGGATGTCTACATGTTATAAGACTGAACAGTGTATTTGGTGTGGTTTGAGGGATGAGTTGTGGAAGGCCAGACTGAACCAATATGTACTAAGAGGAGCTGATGATAGCCAAAATGAAAAACAGTCATTCTATGCCTTTGTCCAAGGTTACACTTGTCCAGGCCTGTCTAGGGCTGGAGACAGTAATAGACATTAGTCAGATTTGAGGTTTCTGACCTATATTTTCTACCTCTTATACTTCTTGTTTGCATCAATGTTTTTGTGTTCAGATTGCATAATTGAATAACATTTAGGATCTAAAAGTCAGTTTTGTGCTTTGACTTTTTAGAAAGTTGGTCATTTAGTTCATAATTATGAATTTTTATGTATTCCAATTTCTAAATATTCTTTCACCTACATGCATTTTTTTGGTATCTATATTCTCATCTATCTTTTTCTCTATCTATATATTTATCTATGTCTATGTGCTAAACTGTGCTTAACCCACACAGTTGTATAATGTTTCTTGGATGCATTATTCAGAACAAGACAAGCAATAGACATGCTAACATGTACTTGGAAAAGGCCCTGATACCTTAGCAAGATAAAATACAGCACAGGTGAATTAGAAATGCTGGCTGCAAGAGGCATAGTCTTCCCCAGGAAGGAGAATACTGGTTGGCCCTCCAATACCAGATGCTTAGATCTGAAAATGTTAATATATAAAAGCTTATGCAGTTTTAAATCTTTTTCTACCTTAATAGTCCTGATACAGTTTTGTGACTCCATGATAAAATGTTTTGTTTCCTCACTCTGTGTTTTGCATGTTGTCCATTGCACAAGTGGAGACTTAGAAGTTAATTCTGTCATTTCATATTAAGTGTGTTTTCCTTCATGTTAGTGAACAATGCTATATTTCCCTGGGTATCTGATTAACTTTGATTTCAAGGTTCTTCTTATGAGAGTTACCCAATATGAAACATAAAGATTTGGTTTATCATCATTTCCTCCATGACAAACTACATTACCTTGTGAATTTCCTTCCAATTTGATAATGCCAGGTTAAATATTTTCATTTCTTTCATTCTCAGTAAGTATATGATCCAACAAGAATTTAAAATTCTTGATACTCAACTTACAAGTCATTAGTTATTATAAATCTGTCAGCCCTTTATACTGAGTAGTGTTCTGGATTTTACTTGAATTCATCCACATGGTTATGTTTTGCAGAATTATCTTTATTCAAACATATAAAGTATTATAAGATTATAAAATACAAGTTATTTAGGAATTTATGAGCTCCTAATGTTAACAAGTGAAAGATGTAAAACGTCTGCAGTATGTCTATGGAATATGGGGTCATTCAATCCTTTGAAACTGAAGTATATTATCAGTATCAAACCAATTTCTCTGGACAATTAATTACAACTGCCAATAAAGTGGGTGAAAAAAAATCATCCTTTTCGTTCAATCCATTAATTTGATTAATTTCTTGTAATTTGACAAATAGGTAGATACCAGTGATGGTATGACATAGGCTCTACTGAATCAGAAATTCAGAGTGTGGTATTCCCAATGACCCTGGCATTTCCAAACATGCCCATGCTTATAGCATGTTTCACTGTTTTAGAGAACTGATGGAAGCAGTGAAAGAAATGTAAATATTGTAAACATCTAGCAATTGAATGCATACTGCTTTACTCTATTCTCACAAATTTTTATGCAAAAAAACTATCTTACAGGGGAAACAAACATGTGAAACCCTAGAAAATGAAAAGTTCGTATTGTGTTTGCAGAGATGGTGGGGAAGTGAAGAGCACTGGTCACTTTTTTTAAGGACCTGTGTCAAAATACTTGTACAGTAATCCTAACATCATAATTACAAAATATTTTCCTTGTCTATATATTCACTGTTACCATTCTCAAATACATATTCATGCTGAAAATGTTCACACATATATAACAAATAAAATATTGTTAAAAGGAAAAGAAAAACTTTAAATTAAAACAACATAAATTGGTTGTAAAAAGAAAAAAAGAAGGGTTTCAATGAATTAAGATTCCTGATTTGACTACTGTTGAAGTGGAATTTAACTGGCAGAGAAGCAAAAGAGATAACTGAAAAATTCCCCAAAAGACAAATATTACATTTTCTCAAAGAATTAGATCATATATGTATATGCACCTTGCATAATGTTATCTGCCTGTGAAAGTTAAATGTGTATAGTATGGCATATTTGAAGTAGAAAAACAGAAGACCTGAGTATAAGGTAAGAGGGTATACCTGTGTAAGAATAATGTTTTTCTTACTTTTTTTTTTTGCTGTGATGGACACAGTGACAAAAAGGAACTAGAGGATAGAAGCAGTTCCTTCAGCTTATAATGCACAGGTCACATCCCATATCTAAGAAAATTCTAGACAGTAACTAGCACAAAGGGCATGGGGAATGCTGCTTACATGGCTACTTCCCCATGCCTTATTCAGCCTGTTTCATAATATATCCAAAGTAGCAGCCTAGGGGCTGAACAACACACACTGCTCTCAGCAATTCTATATCAATAATCAATCAAAAAAGTCAAACTGAGTCACAAGCTTCTGCACAGTCCAATCTAGGAGCGACATTTTCTAAAATGATGTTCCTTCTTTCTAGATGACTCTATCTTATATAAAGGAGCACTCATACATGGGCAAATCAAATTACATACTTGAATGCAAATATTCTAAAGAAGCCACATGGATGATGAAGACCAAGTAGAGGAGAAAGAAATGGAAGGGAATATTATTGTTAACTGCATAATTATTTGATCCCACAAATAGGCACAATTGATAAATATGAAATATTCATGTGAATTCAAATAATTGTATCTCAGGTTTAACATGATTTTGTTTGTTTGTTTGGGGGATAATTTGACACATGCAGGTAATAGACTTTGATAAATGTTACATTACAACATTTACCAGGCCATCTACCACAACCTCTCCTGACTTCAAGACCACCTACCTAAAGAAACTAAGTTCATTTAGTGCAGCCACTACGTAGGTGGATAGGACAATTCACTGAATCTTGGCGAATCTCCAAGCCCCTCATCCAAAGTAAAGTGATTCCCACTCCCTCAGAATATCAACCTCTGAAATAGGAAATGTGAAAGAGAGTGTAGTAAGTCAAGCTAAAATGTTTTAATGAAATCAAACTGAAGAAGAATAAAACAGCATTAGTATAGGCCCACATGTAAAATAAAAATTTAGCAATATTTATTAAAATAACTAATATGCAGCATTGATAGGAAGAATAAACCTACTTGTAAGCTGTCCAACAAAACAGATTCACAGTGCAACCATGTAGAACTCTGATCTTACTACTTCAGTCTTAAACATCAACCCTGTGCACACATTAATATCTTGTCACTTTTTAAAAAGATATGTAATTATCTTAAAAATGTAAAAATGTTTTTCAGTTCACAGGTATTCAGATCACCTGGACAGCTGTTTGTTCCACTATCTTTTAGTCCTGTCAATGCAGAGGAGATTATGGAGATGTGAAAGTGGCCCAGAATTTTATCACAAAAGTAAGATTTGAAAAAGAAATGAGAAAAAAGGCAAGGTTCTCCCTCTCCATTTTCTGCATATGTTCCTGTTGTATTAAATTTGCTCACTAATCATTATTGATTTTCACAGACTTCTAGATGCAAAGCTACAAGTCAGCATTATGTATTTTGCACTTGGGGGGAAGGGTTCTCACACAGAACCCTAAATTCACACAAGCATTTATTACTAAACAGAAATCTGTCATCTTTTATTGAGAAACATCTACATGATGCATAACTCAAAACATTACCAAATAAGAGAACTCTACTTAGTCATGAAGGTTAGGATTGATTACCTCTTTGTTTGATCAGAGGTGTTTTACACTCAATTTGTAAAATCCCGTGCAAAGAACAATCCGAGTAGAAAACCGAGTTATATAAGTAAAGTTACATATAAAATAATAAGCTTGCAGATAAATCATTTGAGATTGAAATGGAAATTAGATCAATGTTCCAATGTATTTGCAAGGATTATTGAGAGAAATTAGAGTAGAAAAGTGGTGAATGGAACAGTTGTCCTACATTAGGTCTGAATGTGTCACTGAGGTCTTGAAGACAAAAGAAAGGGAGAATATGGGCCTGGAATTATACCTTACAGGGCCTAAATAAATAAATAAATAAATAAATAAATACCATGTCAAGCTGCCAGAATGTGGATGTGAGCTGGGGTGGTAGGTGAGAAGGCAGATGTTGGCCAGACACATACTTGAATACCTAGATATCTGTCCCCAGGACATGGTGTTTGCTATCTTAATAATCTTCTAGAACAAAGTGTCAGAGCTTTAAGGAAATTACCTAAGTCCATGGGCCTGTCAGCATTGTATGCATAGCAGTGAAAGACAAAAAACCCAAAAATCTCTGAATCAAATAAGATGAGAGGTGAATAACAAGAATAATAATTCTCCTCTGAACTCCACCTACAGCCTGATATCCACACCCACAGATGTGCACAGACACTCACACAAATGCACACACACACACACACACACACACATACACACACACACACACACTCATACTTTTATACACTCTCAAACATGCTCTGGTACACATTCACACTCGTGCACATACTTATATTCAAATACACACCTATCCCATTCATGTTCACACACAATAACATGTCACAAATACAGGTAATCACTGTATACATACACAGATATACATATATTCTTCTGCATACATTTACAAACACACTAATTTGCATACACACATTCACACGTGCACACAGACATCCATAAAGGTGATTAAAGGAATGGTAATATATTAGTGAAAATCATGAAATACTCTTTTGAAAAAAAAACAACTCAAGATTTTTTTAAAAAAATAAACATTAAGCTACTAACAACTTCTAGGAAAACAATGAAGAAACTTACTTTAAGAAAACAGTATTTAAAGAGAGTATGTTCCAAAAAATAGACACATTGAATGTTTTGTAGAGAAAATGGAAATTTCCTCCCTTGATTTCAGTGGTAAATTTCTTTTCCACTACAAATACAATTATCCAATGCAAAATCAAAATGGAAAATTATAAAAATATTGCAATGGATTTTTCACATGGTTCTTAAGGAAGGAAAATGCAAATTTCAAACAGAACTGAATGGATTTTAAAAGAGCTGACTTCTGAAGATTAAGAGGATTTATTCAGGCTAATAAAAGAGTCATGAAGACATGCAGGGAAGTGCTCTAGAAGATGGAGGTGGGACTAAGATAGGGGATGAAAGGGGAATGACCCTAGATGACGAAGGATGTGGTAGTGTGATGAGAGAGGACCAATGTTGGAAGATGCAGTGGAGGGGCTGGAAGGAGGATGAGAGTTTGCTGGGGATGAAGGTGATCACAGGACATTGTAGAAAGTAGAGTGGCCCCCAATCTAAATATAAAGAAGAAATATTATACATTATTTGTGTGGTTGAAATGTTTGTGAGCAATATACAAAAGATAATTTTGGACTGGAAATGGCTCAGTTTGTATAAGGCTAGCCTCTGATCAGAACACAAACCTCATGTCTGCTTAAACATGACCTAACATATAATGACACCAATAGACTTGCTAATGGTGACAGGGGAAAGTTCATGAGATCTCAACTGAAGATTAATAACTACAGTCAAATAAAGAATGATGGAAGTGAGAGAAATACTCTTTCCCAGGAGACAGTATACCAATAGATTAGGTAATACTTCATGGTCAGCATTGCAAATATAAAAACAACAATACTACACAGAATTAATGGGTTTACTTTTGTCCTTAGAAATATATAAAATATATTTAAATATATATGTAGTATTGGGTAAATCGGAAAGATTGGACATGGATATGAATTAAAAGTTAATACAGGGTGGCAAACACAGCTCAATGGGTAAATGGCTGCAGCAAAAGTGTAAGGACATGAATTTTAAATCCTGTAACCAAGAAAATTGTGGTTATTTAAGCAGGCTTTTGTAACCTAGCATTTCTACAGGCATATGGGATAGGGATATAGGCAAACCTCATTTGTCAGCTATCCAGCAAAAACTGCAAAGTGTAATAAACAATGTTTCAAAGATGGTGGAAATCAAGGAATGATATAAGTGTGTCCTCGTGTGAGATGTGGCATACATGTGTCCTCACTGACACACAGACTCTTTTTCTGGCTCTCTCTCTCTCTCTCTCTCTCTCTCTCTCTCTCTCTCTGTCTCTCTGCCTCTGTCTGTCTGTCTGTCTGTCTCTCTCTCTCTCTTTCAAACATACACACACACACTCAGTAAAGATATTAATCACAGCATACTTAAGACTAAAATGGATGACTTAATTATTCTCTTAGACAGAGAAGAGCAGAGTAGCACAGTGACAATAGCATGCATATTCCACTGGCAGAATTACAGACAGTAAATGGGAAACAGACATGAGAAAGTAAAAGAGAATACAAATATATCAGCAAAAAGTTAGGGATGTGGGGGAAGATCAGAGATCCTTAGCATGTAAGGTACATTTCCTTCCTGGTATCTCTCTTCATTAGTGTGCACAGCAGCCACAGGCAACAACTGACACATCTGTGTCTGACATGAGGGGCAATAACTGCTCTCAGTAGCATCTTCTCTGATCACAGTACCAGAAGTCACCTGTTCAAATTCTGTGCAACTCATTCTTTTAGGAAACAGTTCTTTGATTGCTGTGGTGACATTGCTAAGAGTCAAAAGAATGTTCCTGTACAGGTGTAATTCAGATCCTGGAGGGAATTTAAATATCACTGCTGTCTTCTCATAGTCCCCAGATTATCTATCATGTAAAACCAATGTATGGGAAGACAGCTGGAAGGAAAAATGATCTTCAAAGAGTTTGAAATGACTAAATAGAGAAGGTAGTCTCACAAGAAATGTGGCACACACACCTTCGTCCCACCCAACTGTACCAACATTAGGAAGTGCACAGAGGAAACATTCAGTGAAATGTCTTCATAGAATGGAAATTGTTTTGTCACCTTTAAGTACTGAAGTGATAAGTGTAAGTGATAAGTTACATTATTAGGCCTCCTGCACGCCAACTGTCAGAGCAACAGATGTGTTGGAAATGGCTCTAGGTTGATTTTCTTCTCAGACTACACCCATAAAAATTGAAAACAATAGATAGAAAGAAAAACTTATTGTGATGGAAGAAGTTCTGTTGAGAATAAAATATGAGATGGACTAAGAGTAAACCCTGGAGAACAGGGTTAGGAAGATCGGGCAGGAGAGACTTACCATGGACTGACGTCTGTGTTCTCTGCCCCTTTAGTGTGTTGGGAAGTTTGGTAGGTATAGAGGGGTAAGAATGCACTGATCACCATGTCTCCATCCTGGTATGCATTGTCTAAGGAAGAGATGTAACACTCAGGGGTGAACAATTTACACAGAAGCATAGGAAGATTAAGGATAAAAAAGAAAAAAATCAAAGTGGGCATTGTTAGGGTTTCTTTGAACACAACTGTAATCTGCTGTGATGCCAGGTGCTCACTCTAAGTAGTTGAATGTGTGAGCCATTCTATTGGTTTATAAGTGTTACAGACATAGGAGTCCTTTGAACTACATAGTCATTGGCAGAGAGCTTCATTCAGTCCCCTGGAGAAAATTTCAACACTTTTGTACCTTCAGGCTTCACAGCTGAGGTCTTCTGTAAAAGTGACAAACACATGTTGAGAAAATATGGCTGAGGACCATCTCATGTCCTTGGTAGTAATCCGTAGTATTCTTATGTCATCCAGGTCCAAGAATAAAAAAGCCACCACAAGAATAAAAAGGGAACCAACACAAATTGGGAAGATTGGATATCCTGTAGGTGTCCATAAGCAATTGGCATGAACACCGTTTGATGAAATGAAATTATTATAGACCTGAAGATTCAGAGTTGCTTGATGAATATGCATAAATACATCATATACATACATGCTGTATCTACATTTACACCTGCATGTACATCTACATAGTGTCACACTTTCCCATTAAATATTAAGCCAAGTTGGAACCCGTATTGTTGGTTATTACTTTGAGAGACCTGAGAATGTTGTTTTGATTAGGATTTGATGTTGTAGAAGGACTTTGGATATTTGGCCTATAAATGCCACTGAGAGTTGAAAACACATTAATTTGTTCTGGAGGAGGATGAAAGATAACAAAGATTGATAGAAGTACATAGAACAGAGGCTTAGTTTGTGGAAATTAGGAGGGAAACAAAGACTTGATGTTTTTTTTTTTTTTAATGTGAAAAATCTATAGTTCTGGTTAGTTGGGGCCAAATAGTCAGCTTTGATTAACAAAGTACTAGGAAGATTAAGGAAAATATTTGCTTTGCTTGGATACTGTTTTGCTAGAGCTGAGATATCAGTGTTAAGAAGGGACCTACCAACACCCTCAGGCCCAAGGGCCTCTCCTCTCACTGATGGCCAACAAGGCCCTCCTCTGCTATATATGTGGCCAGCACTATGGGTCCCTCCATGTGTATTCTTAGGTTGGTGGACCATACTCCAGGAGCTCCGGAATGTCTGGCCAGTTGACACTGTTGGTCTCTCCAAGGGGCTGCATACCTCCTTACTCCTTCAGTCCCATCTACAACTCCTCTATCGGGAACCCCACACTCAGGTCAACAGTTGCTGTGAATTGAATCTTGGGTATTCAGAACTTTTGGGCTAATATCCACTTATCAGTGAGTACATACCATGTTTGTTCTTTTGTGACTGAGTTACCTCAGGATATTCAGGATGATATTTTCAAGTTCCATCCATTTGCCTGTGATTTCATGAAGTCATTGTTTTTAATAGCTGAGTAGTATTCCATTGTGTAAATGTACCACATTTTCTGTATCCATTCCTCTGTTGAGGAATCTGGGTTGTTTCCAGCTTATGGCTATTATAAATATGGCTGCTAAGAACATAGTCAAGCATGTGTCCTTATTACATCTTGGAGCATCTTCTGGGAATATGCCCAGGAGTGGTATGGCTGGGTCCTCAGGTAGTACTGTGTCCAATTTTCTGAGGGTCCACCAAACTGATTTCCAGAGAGGTTGTACCAGCTTGCAATCCGACCAGCAATGGAGGAGTGTTCCTCTTTCTCCATATACTCACAAACAACTGCTGTCACCTGAATTTTTGATCTTAGCCATTCTGACTGGTGTGAGGTGAAATCTCAGGATTGTTTTGATTTGCATTTCCCTGATGACTAAAGATGTTGAACAGTTCTTTAGGTGCTCCTCAGCCATTCGAGTTTCCTCAGTTGAGAATTCTCTATTTAACTCTGTTCTCCATTTTTAAATAGGGTTATTTGTTTTTCTGGAGTGTAACTTCTTGAGTTCTTTGTATATATTGGATATTAGCCCTCTATCAGATGAAGGATTGGCAAAGATCTTTTCCCAATCTGTTAGTTGCTGTTTTGTTCTATTGACAGTGTCCTTTGCCTTACAGAAGACTTGCAATTTTATGAAGTCCCATTTGTTGATTTTTTATCTTAGAGCATAAGCCATTGATATTTTGTTCAGTAAATTTTCCCCTGTGTCCATGTGTTTGAGACTTTTTTTCTATTAGACTCAGTGTATCTTGTTTTATTTGGAAGTCGTTGATCCACATGGACTTGAGCTTTGTACAGGGAGATAGGAATGGATTAATTTGCATTGTTCTACATGCTGACTGCCAGTTGAAGCAGCACCATTTGTTGAAAATGCTTTATTTTTTCCGCTGGATTGTTTTAGCTCCTTTGTCAAATATCAATCGACCGTAGGTGTGTGAGTTCATTTCTGGCTCTTTAAATCTATTCCATTAACTTTCCTGCCTGTTGCTGTACAAATACCATGCAGTTTTCATCACTACTGCTCTGTAGTACAGCCTGAGGTCAGGGATGCAGATTAACCCAGAAGTCCTTTTATTGTTGAGAATATTTTTGCTAACCTGGGTCTTTTCTTATTCCAAATGAATTTAAGAATTGCTCTTTCTAAGTCTATGAAAATTGAGTTAGAATTTTGATGGGGACTGCTTTCGGCACGATGGCCATTTTTTACTATATTAATCCTGCCAACCCATGAGCATGGGAGATCTTTCCATCTTCTGAGGTATTCTGTGATTTCTTTCTCAGAGGCGTGAAGTTCTTGTCATACAAATATTTCACTTAGTTGGTTAGAGACATGTCAAGATACTTTATATTGTTTGTGATTATTGTGAAGGGTGTCATTTCCCTAATTTCTTCCTCAGACTGCTTATTCTTCAAGTATAGGAAGGCTACTGATTTGTTTGAGTTAATCTTATATCCAGCCACTTTACTGAAGTTGTTTATCAGCTGTAAGAGTTCTCTGGTGGAGTTTTTCAGGTCACTTAAGTATACCATCCTATCATGTGCAAATAGTGATATTTTGATTTTTTTTCCTTTCCAATTTGTATCCCCTTGACCTCCTTTTGTTATCTGACTGCTCTAGCTAGAACTTCAAGTACTGTATTGAATAGATAGGGAGAGAGAGGGCACCCTTATCTAGTCCCTGATTTTAGAGGGATTGCTTCTAGTTTCTCTCCATTTAATTTGATATTGGCCACTGGTTTGCTGCATATTGCTTTTACTATGTTTAGGTATGCTCCTTGAATTCCTGATCTTTCTAAGACTTTTATCATGAAGGGATGGTGAACTTTGTCTAATGCTTTTTCAGCATCTAATGAAATGACCATGTGGGTTTTTTCTTTGAGTTTGTTTATGTAGTGGATTACATTGCTGGATTTCTGGGTATTGAACCATCCCTGCATTCCTGGAATGACGCCTACTTGATTGTGGTAAATGATCATTTTGATGTGTTCTTGGATTCAGTTTGCAAGAATTTCACTCAGTATTTTTGCTTCACTATTCATAAAGGAAATTAGTCTGAAGTTCTCTTTGTTGGGTCTTTGTGAGGGTTTAGTATCAGTGTAACTGTGGCCTCATAGAATGAATTGGGTAATGTTCCTTTTGTTTCTATTTTGTGGAATAGTTTGAAGAGTATTGGCAAAAGGTCTTCTTTGAAGGTCTGATAGAATTCTCCACAAAACCTTCTGGTCCTGGACTTTTTTTGGTTGGGAGACTTTTAATGACTGCTTCTATTTCTTTAGGGGTCATGGGAGTGTTTAGATGGTTTATCTGATGCTGACTTAACTTTGGTATTTAGTATCTGTCTAGAAAATTGTCCATTTCATCCAGATTTTCTAATTTTGTTGAGTATAGGCTTTTATAGTAAGATCTGATAATTTTTTGAATTTTCTTAGATTCTGTTGTTATATCTCCCTTTGCATTTCTGATTTTGTTAATTTGGATGCTATCTCTGTACCTTCTGGTTAGTCTGGTTAAGGGTATATCTATCTTGTTGATTTTCTTAAAGAACCAGCTCCTAGTTTTGTTGATTCTCTGTATAGTTCTTTTTATTTCTACTTGGTTAATTTTAGCCCTGAGTTGATTATTTCCTGTGGTTTATTCCTCTTGGGTGAATTTGCTTATTTTTATTCTAGAACTTTCAGATGAGCTGTTAAGCTGCTAATGTATGATCTCTTCAATTTCTTTATGGAGACATGAGTTTTCAGAGCTATGAGTTTTCCACTTAGCACTCCTTTCATTGTCTTCCATAAGTATAGATATGTTGTTCCTTCATTTTCATTGAATTCTAAAATGTCTTTAATTTCTTTATTTCTTCACTGACCAAGTTATCATTGAGTAGATACTTGTTCATGTTCCATGTGTATGAGGGCTGTCTGTTGTTCTTGTTGCTATTGAAGACAAATCTTAGTCTATGGTTGTCTGATAGAATACATGGGATTAATTCAATGTTCTTGTATCTGTTGAGGTTTGTTTTGTGTCTGAGTATATAGTCAACTTTTGTGTAGGTACTATAAGGTGCTAAAAAGAAGGTATATTCTTTTCTTGTAGGGTGAAATGTTCAGCAGATATCAATAAAATCCATTTGGTTCATAACTTCTTTTAGTTTCACTGTGTCTCTGTTTAGTTTTTGTTTCCATGATCTGTCCTTTGGTAAGAATGGGGTGTTAAAATCTCCTACTACTATTGTGTGAGGTTCAATGTGTGCTTTGGGTTTTAGTAACATTTCTTTTACACATGTGGATGCCTTTGCATTTGGGGCATAGATGTTCAGAATTGAGAGTTCATCTTGGTGGATTTTTCCTTGATGAGTATGTAGTATCCTTGCCCATGTTTTTTTGACAACTTTTGGTTGAAAGTCTATTTTGTTGACTATTAGAAGGGCTACTCCACCTTGTTTCTTGGGAACATTTGCTTGGAAAAATTTTTACCATTCTTTTACTTTCAGGTAATGTCTGTCATTGACTGTGAAGTGTATTTCCTGTATGCAGGAAAAAGCTGGACCCTGTTTATATACCCAATCCATTAGCCTATGACTTTTAATTGAGGAATTGAGTTCATTGATGTTGATAGATATTAAAGAGCAATGATTGTTGGTTCCTGTTATTTTTGTTATTAGAGGTGGAATTATGTTTTTGTGTTTGTCTTCCTTTGGGTTTGTTGTGAAAAATCATTTTCTTGCTTTCTCTTGGGTGTGCTTTTCCACCTTGTGTTGGACATTTCCTTCTATTATCCTATGTAGGGCTGGATTTGTGAAAAGATGTTGTTTAAATTTGGTTATGCCTGGGAATACCTTGGTTTCTCCATTGATGGTAATTTTGAATTTTTCTGGCTATAGTAGCCTGGACTGGCATTTTTTGTCTCTTAGGGTTTGTATAACATCTTCCCAGGATGTTCTAGCTTTTAGAGTCCCTGTTGAGAAGTCTGGTGTAATTCAAATAGATCTGCCTTTAAATGTTACTTGACCTTTTTTCCTTACTGCTTTTAATTTTCTTTCTTTGTTCTGTGCATTTGGTATTTTAATTATTATATGACAAGAGGAATTTCTTTTCTGTTTGGTCCCATCTGTTTTGTGTTCTGTAGTCTTCTTTTATGTCTATGGGCATTTCTTTCTTTAGGTTAGGAAAGTTTTCTTCTATAATTTTGTTAAAGATATTTGCTGGCCCTTTCAGTTGGGAATCTTCACTCTTTTCTATACCTATTATTGTCATGTTAGGTCTTTTCATTGTATCCTATATTTCTTGAGTTTTGAGACAGGAGCCTTTTGCTTTTTGTATTTTCCATTTCTGGTGTGGTGATGTCTTCTATTATATCTTCTGCCTCTGAGATTCTCTCTTCTATCTCTTGTGTTCTGTTGGTGATGCTTGCATCTGTGACTCCTGATCTCTGTCCTAGGTTTTTCATCTCCATGACTGTCTCCAGTTGAGATTTCTTTAATGATTCTATTTCAGCTTTTAGATTCTGGGCAGTTTTATTCAATTCCTTTAGCTGTTGGATTGTGTTCTCCTGTATTTCTCTAAGAGATTTGTGCGTTTCCTATTTAAGAGCTTCTATGTGTTTACTTGTGTTCTCCTGTATTTCTTTAAGAGAGTTATTTATGTCCTCCTTAAAGTCCTCTATCATTGTCTTGAAATGAGAGTTTTGATCTGAATCTTGCTTTATAAGTGTGTTGGGGTATCCAGGACTTGCTGTGGTGGGAGAACTGGGTTCTGATGTTGCCAAGTAGTCTTGGTTTCTGTTGCTTAGGTTCTTTTGCTTACTTCTGGACATTTGGTTATCTCTGGTGTTTTTTGTTCTCCTTGTCTCTGACTGGAGCCTCTCCTTCCTGTGAGCCTGTGAGTCTCCCATCCTGTGATCCTGTGATCTTGGATGTGTCAGTAAACCTGGGGATTTGAGCTGCAACTGGGTTGTGGGCTATATGGGATCAGGTCAAGCACCAGTGCTCTGCTCCTGGCACAGGTGGGAACTGGAAGGTGAGAGGGTCTCTGATTTGACAGGGAATCTTGCAACTCTAGTTTTTACCTCCACCTCCACCCCTCCCCACCATTATCAGCCTCCTGAAGGATTGTATCAGAAGAAGTGACATCATTCTCCCTAAGTGACATGTACAGAGGTAAGTTCTCATTTCCTTAGCTTTCCTGGCATTCATTGCCATGTCCACACTTCCCTGCAGCTGGCTACGCAGCCTGCCCTCTCACATACCTGCTTCTCTGCCTTCCTCACAGTCCCCTTGGACCTCAGCTCTATTTACCTGACTCAAACACAAACTGTCATGGACTCTTTACCAGCTACACATGGTCAGACTTCTGTATCCATGGTACCTTTGGAGACACTGAGGCACAGAACCATTGAGATGAGTTGGACCCACATGGAAATTCAGTCAAGACATGGACTAGGGATATGGTACTTATCAGAATGAGCTTTTTGTTTCTCTCTCTCTCTCTCTCTCTCTCTCTCTCTCTCTCTCTCTCTCTCTCTCTCTGTGTGTGTGTGTGTTTAAATTTGAGGATCAGGCAGGAGGATCTATGGTCCTCTGTAAATCTGAGCTGGATTTACAGGTGTGAACCATCATGTCCCTTTATCTTCTATTGGACATAAAGCCTTTGGTTCTTCGCATGTCAGGAAAGTAAGCACTCTACCAGATGGACTATATCTATAGCAACAGTAAGGTCTGAAAGATACCCTCCTGGTCATGAGTCCACACCTCCAGATTTCTTCTGCCATTCTCTTACTGCCTGAGGTCTCCAGGTTGACAGTGACTCCATTGTTAACTAACCCAGGAAGGGGCTGAATCTGACAAGACTGACATATGTCATGTGCTGGACCCCAGCATTTATACACAACAGGCTCTGGTGGGTTCTACTGGAGTCCAGCTGCCCCTTATTCCTTTATTATTATTTTTTTTTGCTTTTTTTCCCCTGATTTGACCTCTTGACACATGTCTGCCTTCTCTGCTCTTCAATCACCAGGTCTCCCTTTTGCCTCCCTGAGAACCCTCTTTCTGACTCTTGCTCTCAGTGCAGGCTGCTACACCCTGCAGATTCATCCTCAAGAACTGAATCCCAATCAGACTTCTGCTGCTTATCAGTCTGCTTCTCCCCTCCTCTCAGTTACTTCTAACTCTATTGGAGGCCTGAGCCTACCTGAAACCCAAAGGCTACATTTTCACATCTTCATTCTTGATGTTCTATTACACATCACTACCTCTTCATCTCGGCCTTTTTCCTGTATCTTCCAGTCACCCTGGCTATAAATCTGCTTTTAACCTTATATACACTGGGCTCAAGATATTGTGTTCAAGGTCTCATGGAGCCCAGGTTGGCTGTCAACTTGCTATGTAACTGTAGATGGCCTTGAACTCCTGATACTCTTCTCTGCACTTCCCCAGTGCTGGGACTACATTGTCCCTCACTGTGTCCCCATTTTTGCTTTTAGAATACTTATGAGTGTGAGATGACAAATCATTTATCTTTACAAACTGTAATTTGGAATCAAATAGAGATTGCATTGAATTTTTAGGGTGTGTGTGTGTGTGTGTGTACATGTGTATGTGTGTATTGTAAGGACTTATTATACAAAATTATTCATTCTGTGAAGATCTTTACAATTTTTACTATTTACTTAATTATAAATGTATTTTTGGCAGTATGTATGTATATGAGTGTATCTGGATGTGTGAACACACATGTGAATGGTAGAATACAACCATGGACATTGTTCTTCTGAGGCACTCCACCATTGTTATTGAGACAGCTCTGTCTTCTTCTTTTGACTATCTGCTGGATAAGGTTGGCAGCATAGTGATCCGAGGAATCCTAGTGAATCTGCCTCTCTGTATCTGACAACTCTTTATGTACTTCCTGAGGATGAACCTTATGGCCCAGAGTTTGTGAAGCAAACATTTCAACTGAGTCTCCTCACTGCCTGTTTGTAACTTTGCTCTATAGCGTTATGGTTTTAGTGTATAAATCTTTTACCTCTGTCAGTTTTTAGGTTCTTCTTAAACATAGTCTTTACACCTATGGGTCTATTACACATTGTGTTCTTAATTGTGTAAGGTCATGCATGCACACCTCAAAGAGCTGTCTCTTTTTATAGATATCACTGACTGTGAGATGTTGTCCCTGAATGCTGGTCTGCCCTCAGTCTTTCTTTAGCAGACACAGCTCTTTCCAAATTAGCAGTCAGACCCTGAGTCTCAGACACAGCTCTTTCCAAATGAGCACTCAGTCCCTGAGTCTCATGTGTGCCTTTTTAAATACCTTAGGATCAGGCTCTGTGTTCATCCACATTTGCTCCTCTAATTTCCAGGGGTTCTGACAGGACAGCAGGCCCCAGGGATGTAGTCTTTGTGGAGTTCAGCCACAGTTCTCTCCTGTTCCCTTTACTGTTCCCTGTACAACCCTGACCTCGATCTCCCACAGCTGAGAACACTCCCTGTGGGGAAGCTCTGTCTTGGACCAGTTACCTTTTCTTCCACCTCAGGAGGATCATTCATCTATAGACTGGGATTATGATCACAACTTTGGTCAGGACCTTCGTGACCATGGCTCCCATGTTCAGCAATGAAAGATTCCTCAGGCCCCCTGTGTCCTCCAGGCCACTTCAGGTGATTGCAGAGATGAAGATGGAGGGGGTCCTCATGGTGGTGCTGATTGCTGGGGAGAGATGAGAAGTGATCAGACCCTCTATAGATGAGGGAAGGATGGGTGAGTGTTACATACTGTATCCTCTGTGTGATGTGGGATGGGAAACAGCTGTCAGATGCTCATACAGGGATGGGAATAGATACTTAAGGCTAAGAGTCTAGGAGAGCAAGCTCAAATGTAGAGTCCCCAACTTTCATGGTTGTGTGTCCTCAGATTTTCAATTTGTCACAGTAACTAAGGCAGAAAAAATAATGATTTTTTACACACACACACA
>JADRCH010000633.1:77649-128264 GCA_019843965.1 Rhynchomys soricoides | reverse complement strand
ATATATATATATATATATATATATATATATATATATATATATATATAACATACCAATTTGATTAGTCCATAGAAGGTTTACTACTTGGTCTTTAGAACCTGATTGCTCCCTAGTATCCATATGAAGAGCCTGGTGAAGTGGACATGACCTTTAATCCTAACCCAAGAGGCAGAGGCAGGTCAATCTCTGTGATCTGACAGGCAGCCTGGTCTATGTGTCTACTTCCACACCAAACAGAGCTGAGTAAGCTGTAATCCTAGTACTGAGGAGGTGGATATAGGCTTGTCCCTGTGGCTCACTGGCCAGCCAACCTTGTCTCCATGGGGAATTTGATGCAATGAGAGAGCCTGTACTCAAAAATAAGGCAGATGAGACCCTAGACTCTCCTCTAGACTCAACTTCATAAATAAATGTGCACATACAAATACACACATTGACATACACACACAGAAACACACACACAGTGAGAGACTTAAATACAGATAGACAGGAGACATACAGAGATATGTATACAGAGATACACACAGACACACTCACACACAGACACAAAGAGATACACCCAGGCACAGATAGTGAAACACACATACACAGAGATACAAACACACACACACACACACACACACACACACACACACACACACTGACACAATTTTAGTCTTCTGTGTACAGCTCAGTCCAGGGCAGAACACATTCCTTTGCTTTACAAACATCACTAAGGATAATTTCTCCAACATTTACCTATTTTCAAATTCTAGACCAGTGGTTCTCAACCTGTGCATCACTGTGCCCACATGGATTGCATATCAGGTATTACACATGTCAGGTATTTACTTTGTGATTCATAACATTATGAAAATTAAAGTTATGAAATAACAATGATATGCTTTTATGCATGTGGTTCCCCATAACATGAGGAACTGTATAAAAGATTTGCAGCATTAGGAAAGTAGAGAACCCTTGAGCTAGACACATACATGAAATGGCCCCTTTCTCTTTCTGAGTTCAAGTCCTAATGTTTTTATGTAGTCAGTATTAAGACATTAATACTACATGCTGAGACCTTGACAAAAAATAAGTAAAAATGAAAGAAATAAAGAAGGAAAGAAGGAAGAAAGGAAAGGAAAGGAAAGAAAGAGAGAGAGAAAGAAAGAAAGAAAGAAAGAAAGAAAGAAAGAAAGAAGTAGGTAAGTTAAAAGAATAAAAGGGAGCCACAGAGGAAGGTCATAAGAAACAATGCAGCCACATAGATTTCCACTCCTCTAGGGCCATGTGCAGGAATGCACAGTGACTACACTGGGCCTCAGGGCTCCCAGTCCAGGGGACAGCAGTTACTTCTGCTTCAGAGGGAGGATCAGAGAACAGAGCCACTACATCATGAAAATGGGGACATTTTCTTTTTCATTTTCTCATTACTGAAGAGACAGAAGACAGAAGACAAATGTGTCCTGGAGAGCTATGAGGGGAAATGAGGGATTGTGGTGACATGTGGCAGTTATACTTAGACCAGAGGATACCAGAACATCCAATAGCACCTACTATATGTTCTGAGCTGAGTTTGGAGCTATGTGGGGATGCTGCATACAGGGACCAATTGGAGCCCTGCCACAGGACCAAGAGAGTCAGCTCCATCCTGGAGTTTATTCACCCTGAAGTCTCATGTGAAAGTGGGCAGGACAATAGTTTGATTTGGAACATTAGAGCACAGGGCAGGTGCTGAAGCCTAGTGTCATGTGTAGTTCCCTCTCAGCAGAGAATGTCTAGACCACCACAGCAGAAGAGGCAGCAAAGAGTTGTCAAAACTATAAGGAAAGATGCTGTTGGCAAAGGTATGGGCAGAGCCAAGGGAAGGGAATATTTTTTGTTGTTGTTTTGGGTTTTTTTTTTGGGGGGGAGTGGATCTCTGTTTTTGTTTTTATGATACTTTATTTACATTTCAAATGTTTCTCCCTTTCCAGACCTCCCCTTTGAGACCTCCCTATTCCTTCCCATCTCCCCCTGCTTCTATGTGGGTATTCCCCCAATAACCACCCACTCTTGTCTCCCCTCCTTGGCATTCTCCTATACTGAGGAATCTAACATACTCAGGCCCAAGGGCCTCTACTCCCTCTGAAGGCTAAGAAGACCCTCCTCTACCACATATGTGGCCAGCACCATGGGTCCCTCCATGTGTATTCTTTGGTTGGTGATCCAGTCTTGGGGAGCATGGGGGTGCATTAGGCCAGTGGACACTGTTGCTCCCTACATGGGACTGCCAATTTCCTCAGCTCCTTCAGTCCCTTCTCCAACTCCTCCATCTGGGACCTCACACTCAGCCCAATGGTTGCTGTGAAGTGACTCTTGGGTATTCCAAACTTTTGGACTAATAACCACTTAGCAGTGAGTACAAACCATGCTCATTCTTTTGTGACTGCATTACCTTGCTCAGGATGATATTCTCAAGTTCCATCCATTTGCCTGAGAATTTCATGAAGTCATTGTTTTTAATACCTGAGTAGTATTCCATTGTGTAAATGTACCACATTTTCTGTATCCATTCCTCTGTTGAGGGACATCTGGGTTGTTTCCAGCTTTTGGCTATTATAAATATGGCTGCTATGAATATAGTGGAACATGTGTCTTTATTACAAGTTGGAGCATCTTCTCGGTATATGCCCAGGAGTGGAATAGCTGGTTCCTCAGGTAGTATTATGTTCATTTTTCTGAGGGTCTGCCAAGTTAATTTCCAGAGAGGTTGTATCAGCTTGCATTTAATATTATTTTTATCTTTTTTTGTTTGTTTGTTTGTTTTTGTATTTTGTTTTTGGTTTTTTGAGACAGGGCTTCTCTGTGTAGCCCTGGCTGTCCTGGAACTCACTCTGTAGACTAGGCTGGCCTCGAACTCAGAAATCCACCTGCCTCTTCCTCCCAAGTGCTGGGATTAAAGGCATGTACCACCACTGCCCAGGGAAGGGAATATTAAAGGAATCCCAGAGTTGTGAGGCCTGAGGTGACATCTAGGGGATAAGGAAGTCATAAGCATCAAAGCCTGAGCCATGGTGGCTCACCATGATTTGTGGTGAGTTGGGTCCCAGAATATACCACCACCAGTACATGCCTTCTGTCATTTGCAGATAAACACGACTGAAGTATAGGGCCTGGTCAATTTCCTTCAAGTTCAGGATTCTGAGGACTCCAAATGTCTGACCCTGTATCCTGTTCAGGATGAGCTTGTCCTTGATGTGCCCATGTATGAAAGCCGTGGTATAATTGTAGATGAATTCCTCATGGAAGTGCTTCCATCTCCAGGCTATGCTCACCTAGGGATCCTTGGCCAACTCACAGAGGAAGTAAAAGGAGAAGGGGATCTCAATGGAGCCACCCTGGACTTCAGAGAGGCTTGCTATTTGGTTGATCTCATAGCTATTTTCTCTGTTTGATCCTGCAGAGTTCCCTGGTAAGAATGGGGAGAATCTGAAGCCACTGCAGGGAGGGAAAGGACAGCTCAGAGTATCCTGAACCTTCTTCCATAGGCAGGGGTGAAACACAGAACAGGACTGTCTCTATGGCTTGTGGGACAGCAAAGAGAGTGCAGTGTTGGAATGGGCTCTCTCTAAGGGATGAGCTCTCTTAGGGCAGAGCAGACAGGCTGGCTCCTCTACGTGACATCTATCTACATGACAGTCCACATTTCTCAAGCCCCACTTTCCTTTCCTGTACTCAAATCTCTGCTACTGAGGTCCCTACTACTCACAAGTTTGCAGACATGCTGCTGATGCAGAAGCAGGATCCAAGCCATGGTCAGAGTCCATCCATGAAATGAAACTGGCAAAACCAAAAGGTAGGAGACTTAACTTTGTGGAGGGTCCCTGCTTTTGCTCAGAATTCAGGAGACACTCACCCACAATAAACCTGGTTCTTCTCCTATGAAGGACTCAGTGGGGTCAGGACCTCCCATCTCCACTCCTGTGACACTATCAACTTCCTTTATCAATCTGGCTTCTTCTTTTCCCATGCTGTGTAAGACCTGCTCTTGTGGTCACTGACAGTATGGCAGGTCTTTGAATCCAGGCTCCTTTCTTTGACTTGGAGATGCACCTTTGATCTAGGCATAATGGGACCTCCCCTGATTACCTTGCTCTCCTGACTTGCCCACTCCTTCATAAATATGATGCTGTCCCCCTCTCCCTCCCTCTTTTGCTCTGCCTCCTCTCCCTTTCTCTCATATCTTCATCTATCTTCCTGCTTTTCTGTGTGTCTCAGGCTCACTCTCAACCCAAGGAAGAGGCGGTCTAAACAGCACATACCCTTTCAGGGAGATAAAAACTGTCCCATGTCCTTGACCAGCTGAGTCCCATGATCAGTTAAAAGATGCTGATCAATATGGTGCCAGAGTTATCTCCCAAAGGCTCCAAGTCTAGAACTGGGTCCTTTCTTCTGTTCTTTGCCTCTTTCCTGGTCTTCAGTAACTCTTCAGAATCCCGAAGATGTAGCAAGGCCTGGTGGATACTTCCTGATCTTGCCTGTTCCCCAGTTCCTGTTCACAATGTCCGTAGGCTTCACAACTTCCTAGGTGACAGTCCTCCTCACTCTAAAGCCTATCCTTTTTCTGCAAAAGCCTTCCTTCCCTCACACCTACAGAGAAAGCCGTGGCTCATGAAGCATCAAATGGCAGGTTGGAGGGAACTCCAATTTAACTAAGTCCTTGTAGGCTTAGGTTCACCACAGAGGCCTCAAGAAGATTTCGAGACCAAATGAAGCCTTACATCAAAGGCCAGGCTAAATGTCACCTTTCGTAATGCTCTAGAGATGAGCATTCTGGTCATTATATAACATTCTTTGGAACATGTTAGCAGAGCAGCAATTTGTTGCTCATGACTTATTGCCTGGGACATTTCTGACAGAGGACACAGATAGACTGTGATTGGAATGGAGAATTGAAAGGTGGGGGTCAAGGCTGTGGTGGCTTCAATGCTGGTTCTGTAGAAGGGTCATCCTATCCTTCCCCATGACAAGGGCCATCAGGTCCCAGACTGGCAGGAGGACATGATTTTACCAGAGGAAGTGGCATCATTCTCCCTGAGTGACATGTACAGAAGCATCTTCCCATTTCCTTAGCTTTCCTGGCATTGATTGTCTTGTCCACACTTCCTTGCAGCTGGCTATGCAGCCTGCCCTCTCTCATATCTACTTCTCTGCCTTCCTCACAGACACTGTTTTCCTCAGATCATTTGACCTGAGTCAGACACAAACTCTCATGGCCTCACTGCCAGACACACAGACAGACTTCTGTATTCAGAGTACCCTTGGAGCCACTGAGGCACAGAAACTTTGGGATTAGTTGGCTCCTGTTGAAAGATCAATCAGGACATAAATTAGGGTTCATGTCAGAATGAGCCTTCTGTTTGTTTGCTTGTGTATGTGTTTGTGTCTGTCTGTTTGCCTCTCTCTCTATCTCTTTCTCTCTTTTTCTCTCTGTCTCTGTCTCTCTCACAGTGTGTATGCTTGTGTGTGTGTGTGTGTGTTTGTGCTTAATATTCAACTCAAGTAACCATGCCTGGTCCTTGAACTTCTTATGTATCCAAGGATGACAATGAAGTACTACAGATCCTCCAGCCTGGTCCTCCCATGAGCTGGGATTGTGGGTGTGCCCTATCATTTGCCTTTATCTACTTTTGGACATAAAACCTTTGGTTCTGTGCATGTCAAGAAAGTAAGCACTATGCCACATGAACCACATTATTAACTGCAGTGAGGTCTAGGAGGACGCCCTCCTGGTCATGAGTCCTCACCTCCAGATTTCATCTGCCTTTCCCTTACTCTTTGGCATCTCTGGATAAATGATAACTCAACTACAAACTCACCCAAGAAGGGGCTGGACCTGACAAGACTGTCATATGTCACATGCTGGACCCCAGAAGTTTTACACAAAAGGCTCTGGTGGGTTCTACAAGATCCAGTTGTCCCTTGTGCCCTGTTCTACTCTGCTACCTGCTCTCTCTTTAATCCCAGGTTATGAGCTCTGTTCCAGTTTCATGTTTTGGACTCAACCAAATTCCAATGGAGACTCTACTGCGGAGTGTGATTCTGTCCAGGATGTTGTCATCAGTTTCCTGGAGTGTCATCCTGCTACCCCAATACCAGTGATATTGCCCTGTGGTCATACTGCTTTCCCAGGCACTTTCTGTAAATGAGCACTTTGGATTTTTGATGTGCACACTATGAGCTTCTGCACACTCTGGGATCATGCAGACTGTCAGAATGAATTGTTAGAACCTAAGTATTGCTTAGGCAGTAGTACATGCATGCCCTGCCTCCCACAATGTAAACAATTAAGTGTATTTAAAAAAAGATAAAGCCTGAGGTTTGTATGGTCATCCATGTCTTTAATTCTTTAATGCCAGCTTTTTGACTGGCAGAGGCAGAGAAGAGTCTAATGGATCTTTATCAGTTTGAAGCTAGTCTGGTATATATAACCAGTTTTAGGGCAGAATGGACTACATAGTACAAATTTGTCTCAAAAAATACCCCCCCCCAAAAAAAACCCTAAAACAACAAGGAATAAAAAACATGCACTTGAAAACACACACACACACACACACACACACACACACACACACACGGCAGGGCAAGCGAGAGGGTGACTATTCAAGGCACCTTTAACAGCTGATCAGCTACCACAACTTTACCCAGGCTTCATCCTGAGTAACCATGGCCTCCTTCAGACTAGTCTCAGTGACTCTTCAGACTCCCGTTTCTGACAGTGTTCACAGCATTCAGATTCTCTGATTTTATGTCCAATTGTGTTATCCTATGACAGCAATGAGAGAGAACAGGCTCAAGGCTTCCTATTTCTCTCTGAACCCTCCCATTCCAGAAACATCCCTCTGCTAACACATACCGCAAGCTCTGACCCTAACCCAGCATATAACATCATGGATGAAAAGTATCTTTCTCTTCTCCATTTCTGTCACAGCACCTACCCACACACTCCTTGATTTCACTTCCCTAGTAACAACACACAGACTACAGATGGGAACCTAAAGTATCCTACCAGAACTGGGCTCTGAGGACAGTGGAGGAGATGCTAGAGAGTGTGGTGGAAAAATGGCAGATAGTGGTACAAACAGGATGCTCAGGCGGCAGCTGCAGCTGCAGCTTTACAACAGCACAGTTGCCCTGCTGCCATATGACCTCATATTTCTCTCCTAGGATGACATCATCCTCATCTTCTTTATCTGATGACCAGCCTCAGCATTAGTACCTGTCTGTGCCCCTGTTCAGGGGAGTCACCAGGAATAGACTCTATACTGTGTCCTAAAGGCCCAGTGAGTGGAACTGGGTCCAGCCCAGTCTCCTCTGGTATAAGGTCTGCCAACATCTGCTGATAGCCAAGGACAGAGGCATTTATTTGCATGAATCATTGAGTTTGTGGTCACAGAAACAAAGAAACTCCTTAGTATTATGTATATAGTCTAAAGAACCAAATAAAAATCAAACAAAAGAAGAAAAAATACCAAAAAGGGATAAATAAGCCAGGGATGGTGATGCAGTATATCGTCCCATTCTGTAGGATGCCACAGCAGAGGCATCTCTAAATTTGAGGCTTGCCTTTGTCTACAAAGCAAGTTCTATGACAGTGAGATCTACATAGTAGAGACCCCATTCACAAAAACAAAGAAAATAAAACAAAGTAAAAATAAGATATTGATAGTCACAAACTTTGTTTATGTAAATCTGGAGAGATAACTGGTATAATCTTCAGGGTCTCCACCTCCCGCCAAAAGGGAACTAACAGATGACCTTTCTCCCTGACCTCTTGGATCTTTTGGATTTCTAGATAACTTTGCTGTTGGTTTCAACACAAAGTTTCATGTAACCCAGGCTGGTCTCAAAGAGATGCTAAGTGTAGCCTCCAATTCAGTGATTCTCAGCCTTCCTAATGCTGTGACAACCTATCCTCATTGGGGTGACTCCAATCATATAATTATTTCATTGTTATATCATAACTATGATTTACCTACTATTATGTTATGATCATAATATGAACATATAATATGCAGGATATCTGACATGCCACTCCTGTAAAAGTGTAGTTCTACATTTAAAGGCATTGACCCACAGGTTGAAAACCAGTGCTCCAACTGAGAATCTTCTAATCACTACCTGTCAATAGTTGGGCATGTTATGATGCCCAATTCCCTCTGGTACTTTTTCTTACTGGCCAGTTCAGTCCAGGGAGCAGATATTCCAAACACTGGTAGCCAGGACAGAAGCCAATGGTTGCTCCCCAGTTGAACCATAATGTTCCCCTGTGGCAGATAAGAGATCCAGTCTCCCCAAGTGTATTCAATAGGGGGTTACGCATCTATGTGGTGTTGAGAAAGTTGGCTCTGTGTAAGTCTTCACTGAGGACATCTCTGTGTTTTTTTCTTTTTGAACAATGGAGAAGGACCTGGGAAGTCACATGACCATTTGAGCAACTGCATTAAGGCCCCTTTTCTGTGTACAGCTTCCTGTGCTGTTGAGCTGAGAATGGACCACTTTGGATGATGAGACTGATCACCATCATGACATCCTGCTGTGTGAACACATCAGGGATGCTCAGATAAAAACTACCCCAGCTCCCAAGGTCACCATGTCCATGAGTACTACTGAGTTCAACCTCAAGAGGCTTGAATTCAGTTACAAACACTGCATACACCTCAGAGCTGCTCCAGGACAATTCCCTTTAGCCACAAGAAATCTTGGTGACCTGTCCATGATCCCAATTATCTTCACCTAGTCTCAGGGATTGGAGATCATTTTCCCAATGTCTCAGCAAGGATCATGAATGATACTTAATTTAGACTTGTGATTGGTGGACTGGAGCTGCATTTGTGCCCCACTGCAGCTATATCTCATGGTGGTTGGTAGAACTCTATCAAGCATTGGTTAGACTGGATAGTTTCCTGTGTTCAAACAGGCTTTCTGTTAGCTGCTGACATGCTGACTGTCAAATGGTAAGACAAACTGGTCTTGGGACAAAAGTCCTGACTTAGGGAAGAACCCAGGGTCCAGACTATCAACCTGGCAGGAAATGAGAAAGCGAGTGCATATAGTTGGACTTGTGAGGAAAGGAAGTCCAACATGAGACTTAAGCAAGCCAAGGTCTGTGAGTTGATTTGAAGAATGAAGGGATCACAGGTATGGATGAGACAACAGTGTCCAGAGAGTAAGAGAGAGAGGAACCCTGATTCTCAGGCTGTGCTTCTCAATATGGAACTTGGTTCTTGACACTCTCCTGTTGTCTTATATCCTGGATATATTCTGAAATTCACTTAGAGTTCTCATAAAGGAGAAGAAGATCAAGAGGAAATCTGAGATAGATTGCTTGGAGTAAGACTTTTATTTGTTGGCCTGGTTCTTCATCTGACCTTGAGGTATGCAGGCAAGTTGAGCTCAGAGCTAGAATGGTAGGGATGAAGCTTATCTGGATTGGTGGGTCCACAGGATCTCTTCTAGATTGAGTCCGATGGAGAAACTGGCTCCTCTGAGAGGTTTTCAGTGAAGCAACTGTCTTTTAGTAGGGAGAAACAAGAGCTATTTGAAACTTCCTGAGTGATTTTTGGTTATAGGGTGACCGCATATTACTGGAGAGAGAGGAAGTTAGACCTGTAATTTGGCCATCTTGCTATAACTACCACAAGGATGGCAGAATTTGTTGTGATACAGGCTTCTTTTACCAGAACATGGAGACCAGAAAGAAGGAGAGAAGTCTCTTAATGTTTCCTGGTCTCAGGATGAAATTTTCATGGTTTAGACTTGTCTTATCTCAGTATTTCTCTGACCTGTCTCCTGATGTTGCTTGATTTCTGATCCCACATTTATTAAAAAATGTTACTAACTTCATGAACCAACAGAGAACATCAGACAGGCTTTCAGGACCAGAGACAGACAGGATGACCTGGGTTCTAAGGAGAGGAAATCAGAGCCCACATGGATTCTTAGGATGTGCCACACTCAATCCTGCATGCATGAGTTCTGATTCCCATCCAGGAGGCTGAGAAGGCAGATATATGCAGAATGTGTGTACTTAATCAGTACTTTGAAGTACCTCACCTCCCTAGTGAGAGATCCTGGCACCAGGAGGTCTGTTAGCCAGGGACTAAGAGATCATGTCTCACCAGGAGCTTGTGGGTGATCCTGGGAGGTAGAGGACAATTGTCCATAGACAATTTTATCAGTGTACTATTTGTGCCCCCCAAAATTACACACAAGTCACTGTGCTAGGCAGCAGGGTTCATTTCCACTGAGCTATCTCACAGGCATATACTGTTTTCTTGTTCATTAAAATCTCATTTAACATAAATGTATAAAATATTATGACCATGATTGATCATGTTGAGAAAACATTTTTTATATGATGGTCTCTCATGATCTTGGAACTAACCAATTAGACTAGACTAGCTACACAGTCAGCCCCATGACTCTGCCTGTCTCTTGCTCATGCAGGGTTGGGATTACAAACTCCTATCACATTCCTGGCTTATAATATGGCTGCTCTAGATCAAACTCAGGTCCTCCTACCCATGTACATCTCTCTGACTGAATCACCTCTCTTGCTCTTGCTACCTTACATGCCCATCATAATAAACTTCCCCAAAGGTTCCCTAACCTGAAGTTTGGGATGACAGGTGCTCACCTGGCAGGGGTTTAGACTTGGATTTTGCCAAGCTTATTCTGAAATTAGTTATGTGTCCAAGGATGATCTGGAACTCCTACAGAACCTCCTGTCTGTGCCTCTCATCAGCTGGGATTGCAGGTGTGCACCATCCTGCTCCTTTGTTGCACAGTGAACAAGAACTTCATTTTCTGTCCATGAGAGGCAAGTAAGAACTTTATCAGATGAACATCCTTGGCTGAGTGAGGTCTGTAAGAATTTCCTGGCCCTGAGTACTTACCTCCAGATTTCATCTGCCTTATCCTGAGGTCTCAAGGTAGAAGATCACTTGATTATTAAACCTCCAAAGTAGGGGCTGGACCTGACAAGAATGTCATAAGTCAGCTGCTGTACCCCAGCATTTGTGTACAACAGGCTCTGCTGAGTTCTAAAGGATGCCACCTGCCCCTTGTGCTCAGCTACACTGTTGATGCCTGCTAGCTCCTTCATCCAAAGTGATGGTCTCTGTTCTTTGGACATGAAGCCTTAGGTTTTGGTGTGCACATAGGGTTTTTGCAAATAACAGGACCATGGGGAGTGTGAGACTGCAGTGTTGGAACCTGAGTTATGATTAAGCAGTAGTACATATGTTCCCTACCCACCCTACACACCTCAGAATAAATAAGTAAGTGCTATTTTAAAAATTATAACCCAAGTAAAGCATGGACATACATTCTTCAAGTCTAGCCTCTGGAAGGAGGAAGGCAGAGAGGCACATAGATCTCTCACTGTGTTTGAAGCTGGTCTGGTCTATATATCCAGATTTTGGACAACAAAGGCTGCATAGTGAAAAGTGGTATCAAACAAACAAAATTAATAAAAAACAAAAACATAGGAAACCCAGCCAAACCTACAAAAGCCTATGTATCAAACAAAATACCAACCAAGCAAAAGCAGAACCACAAAGTTGATGGTAACTTGGATGGGGTCCTTAGTCATCATATCTGAGACTGTCTTCTGTACTTCCCATACACACGTCCAAACTGACTTGCTTACACACTTACTGGCTCTCAACACAAACCATGAAAAGATCCTTCTCACAGCTGATCTGTTACCACATATTTACACAGTCTTCATCCTGACTAAACAAGACCTCCCTAAGACCAGACTCTGTGACTCTTCAGTTCTTCATAGTGTCTACAGCATTCAGACTCTGATTTTATACCCAACTAACTTATCCCATGACAGTGAAGGGAGTAAACAGGCTAAACCTTTTCTATTTCTCTGTGAATGATCCAATTCAGAGACATCCCTCATGTAACACATACTGCAGAATCTGTGGGCCCTGACCCAGCAAATAACGTCCTGGAAGAAAACTGTCCCTCTCTTCTCCATTCTTGTCACCGTTTATTTACACACCCACACTCATTGATCTCTATTCTCTAGTGACAACACAGAGAACCAGTGTGGGTTCACAAAGTAACCTACCCAGACTGATGCCTGAAGAGATTGGAGATGCAAGACAGGGTGGTAGAAGGATGGTGGCTGGTTGGTGTAGAGAATTCTCAGGCTGCAGTTACAGCTTTACAATAACACAATTGCCTTGCTGCCACTGACCTCTAGTTTCTCCTGTAGGATGACATCATCATGTTCCTCTGCCATATGTGTAGCCCAGCTCCAGCATGAGCTCCTAACTGCAAGCCTGTCCAGGGGAGTCCCCAGGAACAGACTCTATAGTGTGTCCTATAGATCCAGTGAGTGGGACTGGTAGAGCAGCTCAGTCTCCTCCAACATCTGCTGATGGCCAAGGACAGACACATTTATACATGTGTCATCAAGTTTGTGGTCCATGAAACAGAGAAACTCCCACTTCCTTCCTCACAGTTACTATTAGCCTAAAATAAAACAAAACAAGAACAAATACATGAACAAAAAAATAAAAAATGTTAATAGCCCCGCATGGTGGTACATTTTGTAGGATCCAGCGGCAGGGGAATCTATGACTTTGAGGTCAACCTGGTGTACAAACCAAGTTCCAGGACAGACCAATATAATAGAGAAACCCCCTCTTCAAAAAACAAAAATCAAACAAAAACTAAAGTTGTGATAGTCAATTTTTGTAATGTAAATCTGGATAGAAAACTGGTATCATATTCAAGTTCTCCACCTCCAACCAAAGGGAACTAACAGATGACCTTTCTCCATGGCATCTCTGTACTGTTAGGAGTTTTGATTAGCTTTGCTGTTGATTTAAAGACAAACTCTCATGTGACTCAGGCTAGCCTAAACTCAAGAGGAACCAAGAATAGCCTCCCATTCAGTGGTTGTCAAGCTTTCTGATGGTGCAACATTTCCTCATGTTGGGGTAACTCCAACCATAATATTATTTCATTGCTCTTCATAACTGTGATTTTGCTATTGTTATGATTGTAATAGAATCATCTGATATGCAGGGTATCTAATACATGACTCCTGTGAAAAGGTCCTTCTAACTTCAAAGAGGTCATGACCCACAGGTTGAGAACAAGTGCTCCAACTGATAATCCTCCCATCACTTCCTGTTGATAGTTGGCATGACAGGCATGTTATGATGCCCAATTTCCTCTGGAACACGGCCTTAATGACAAATTCAGTACAGGGAACACAAATTCCAAACACTGGTAGCCAGGGCAGAAGCCAATGTCTACTCCCAACATGGGAGTTAAGCAAGCCATGGTCTGTCACTGGATGTGAAACATAGATGGGTCAGGGATATGGATGAGATGGCAGTGTTAAGGGAGTAAGGGAGGGAGAAACCCTGATTCTCAGGCTATGGTTTTCAATGTGGACCATAGTCCTTGCACCTCTCTAGTGACTTGTATCTTGGACAGAGTGTGCAACTCTCTTAGAGGTTTCATATGGGCAAAGAGGCTGAAGAGAAGATTGCTAGGAATGAAATATGTACATACTGGCCTAGTTTTTCTGCCCTCCACGTATGCAGGCAAGTCGAGCAGAGGGTTTGAATGAAGGAATGGAGCTTATCCATGTTGGTGGGTTCACAGGATCTCTTCTAGATTGAGTCCTGTGGAGAAACAGGTTTCTCTGAGAGATTTTCAGTGAAACAGCTGTCTTTTATTGGGAGTAAGAAG
Organism: Rhynchomys soricoides; assembly: GCA_019843965.1. NCBI lineage: Eukaryota > Metazoa > Chordata > Mammalia > Rodentia > Muridae > Rhynchomys > Rhynchomys soricoides. Next base: position 114,518 of record JADRCH010000633.1, on the reverse strand, counting down.
GGCTATATGAACCTCCTGAATGGTTCATATATGGAGGTGAGTGTACATTATTGGCTGGTGCTGAGGTTCTGGGAAAGCTTCATTTGCATGAAGAGAAATTCCAGGCTCTTGATGGACATGTCCTTATGGGAAGAGAGGAAGTTAGACCGGCAATTCGACCATCTTGTTCTGTGACTACCTCAAGGGTGGCAGAGGTGGGGTCACACAGGCTTCCTGCACCTGATCCTGTAGATCCAGATCAAGGAGGGAACTGTCCTAACTCAGCTGGTCTCAGGATAAGATTTTCACAGTTTGGAAACATCTAGCCTCAACCTAGTTCTGAACTAGCTCCCTGAGTTGCTCAACTTTCTGATATCTCACTTATTAAAAAGTATCATTAACCCCATGTGCAAAAAGGAACCAGCACAGTCAAGCTCTTAGAACCAGAGACAGACAGGATGACCTAGGTTCTGAAGACAGGACATCAGAGGCCATATAACAGAAGAGGGAGTTATCTTCCTATCCCTGCCAGAGAACAGGGATGTTTTACAGAACAATTCTGCAGCCATGCAGATAGAGATTCCCAGGAAGAAAAAATTGAAGGGGTGGGATGCTGATCCGTGGTTGCCAATCAGTACTCTGATGTAAACTCTCCTCCCTGGTGAGAGAACCAGGCACCTGGAGGTCTGTTAGCTGGGAACAAACAGACAATGTCTCACCAGGAGCCTGTGGGTAACCCTGTGAGGCAGGGGATGATTGTCCAGAGTCAATTTACCTTGTGTGCCAGTTGGGTCCCTAGGAATCACGCCCATGCCATTGGGCTAGGCAGCAGGCTCCATTTCCCACTGAACTCACTGAAACACACTACTGTTTCTTCATTAATATGTAATTTGAAGTACTTCTCTTCAAATAAATTTAGAAAATGTCATTCATCACCTTAAGAAAAGAAATCCCCCTTCTTTTAAAGACATGATCTTGATTGGCTGAAACTCACCAATTGTTGTAGATTAGCTGGACAGGTACCCCATGACTCTGCCTGTCTTTGGCTGGACCAGGGCTGGGATTACAAATTTCTGATAATCCCTGGGTTATAATGTATCGGCACGAAATAAACTCAGGTCCTCCCTCGATGGGGCTGCAAACCCCCTCAGCTCCTTCAGTCCCTTCTCCAACTCCTCCATCCAAGAACCCCCGATCAGTCCAATGGAAGCTGTGAATTGAATCATGGGTATTCCAAACTTTTGGGGCAATATCCACTTATCAATGAGTACATACTTTGGTTTTTTGTGACCGAGTTACCTCACACAGAATGATATTTTCAATTTCCATCCATTTGCCTGTGAATTTCATGAAGTCATCATTTTTAATAGCTGAGTAGTATTCCATTTTATAAATGTACCACATTTTCTGTAACCATATTTCTGTTGAGGGACATCATGGTTGTTTTCAGCTTCTGGCTATTATAAATATGGATGCTATGAACATGGTAAAGCATCCTTATTACATGTTGGAGCATATTCTGGGTATATGCCCAGGAGTGGTATAGATGGGTCCTCAAGTAGTATTATGTCCAATTTTCTGAGGGTCCAAAAAACTGATTTCCAGAGTGGTTGTATCAGCTTGCAATTCCAGAAACAATGGAGGAGTGTTCCTCTTTCTCCACATCCTTGCCAGCATCTGCTGTCACCTGAGTTTTTTATCTTAACCATTCTGACTGATGTGAGGTGGAATCTCAGGGTTGTTTTGATTTGCATTTCCCTGATGACTAAGGATGTTGAACATTTCTTTAGGTGCTTCTCAGCCATTCGAGTTTCCTCAGTTGAGAATTCTCTGTTTAACTCTATTCCCCATTTTTTGATAGAGTTATTTGGTTATTTGAGATAGGGGGATTTCAAAGGTGAGACCTGGAAAGGGGAAAACATTTGAAATGTAAATAAAGTACCAAAAATAAAAAGTAAATAAATAAAAATAATATAAAAAAATTTTAAATGTACACAACATACACATATCATTCATAGTTTGCTGCTTGTGCCTTAGAACCTGAGTTTGGTCCATAATATCTATATCATGAACACAGTGAAGTGGGCATGACCTTTAATCCTAGCCCAAGAGACAGAGGCAGGCAGATCTCTGTGAGCTGATAGGCAGCCTGGTCTATGTGTCTACTTCCACACCAAACAAAGTTGAGTGAGCTGTAATCCTAGTGCTGAGGAGGTGGAGACAGGATTGTCTATGTGGCTCACTGGCCAGCCAACCTAGTCTCCATGGAAGACTTGATACCTAGTGAGAGAGCCTATCCTTAAAAAAAAAAAAAAGGTAGATGAGACCTTAGGATCTCCTCTAGGCTCTACCTACATAAACATATGTGCAAACACACACACGCACATAGGCATACACACACAGGGACACACAGAGAGACATACACCCAGGCACACAAACACCCATACACAGAGACTTATACACAAATACACACAGACACAGAGAATTAAACCCAGGTATACACACACAGAGACATGCAGACATAGAAACTTAGACACACACGCACAAACACACACATCTGCCTTAATAGATGCATATGTTCACACACACTGAATATACCAAAATGTGTAACAGAAAAAATGCAATTTTAGTCATATGTGTATTGCTCAGTCCAGGGAAGAATACATTCCTTTGCTTTACAAACATCATTAAGAATAATTTCCCCAACATTTACCTGTTTGTGAATTCTAGACCAGTGGTTCTCAACCTGTACACCACTACCTCCACATTGATTGCATATCAGGTGCTTATATTGTAATTCATAACAGTAGGAAATTTAAAGTTATGAAGTAGCAATGATATAGTTTTATGCGTGTGGGTCTCCATAACATGAGGAACTGTATAAATGGTTTGCAGCATTAGGAAGGTAGAATACCCCTGAGCTAGACACATACATGAAGTGGCTCCATTCTCACTCTGCCCTGAGTCCAGACAGCTGCTATCTGACTTTACATCCTGTAAACATGGCAGCGGTAGCTTGCACAGATAACTGTGCTGTGGGCCTCCTCCCATAGGGTGATTTTAGTACAGTCAAAAGCCACCTCTGGATGTGGTGGCCCATGCTCTAATGTCCACACTCAGGAGGGAGAAACAAGGGAGATTGCTGTGAGTTCAAGACCAGATAGGCCTTTGTAGTCTGCATTAGGACAGCCAGGTCTACATGCTGAGACCTGAGATAAAATAAATGAATAAATAGGTAAGTAAATAAACAAATAAATTAGTAGAGCAGAAGAAAGAAAGAAAAAAGTTCTTAAGTTAAAAAAGGGAGAGCTGGATACACAGAGCAAGGTCATAAGAAACAATGCATCCAAATAGATTCCCTACTCCTGTAGTGCCATGTGCAGGAACTCACCGTGACCACACTGGGCCTCAGGGCTCCCAGTCCAGGAAATTGCAGCTACTTCTGCATCAGAGGGGCTGGAGGAATCAGAAAAAAAGCAGCCAAATCATGAAAATGGAGACATTTAATTTTTATTTTCTAGTTACTGAAGAGCCTGGGGAGAAAAGACAGATGTGTCCTGGAGAGCTATAAGGGGAAAAGAAGGACTGTGGTGACATGTGGCAGTTCCAGTTATACCAGAGGACACCAGATCATCCAATGGCCCCTGCTATATGTTCTAAGCTGAGATTGGAGCTCTGTGGAGATGTTCCATACAGGGAACAATTAGAGCCCTGCCACAGAGAAGTTCATCCAACTTGAAGTCATTGAGTTGAAGTGGAAAGGACAGTAGTGTTGAATTTGGAACAATAAGGGTGTGAGCTATGGGGTAGGCCCAGAGCGGAGTATGGTTCTGTCAGAGCAGAGAATGACAGACCAGGGCCGAGGAGGCAGCAAGGACTTGCCACAACTACAAAGAAAGATGCTGCTGGCAGAGGTGTAGGCAGAGCCAAGTAAAAGGAATATGAAAGGAAGCTCAGAGTTGTGAAGCCTGAGATGACATCTAGGAGAGAAAGAAGCCACAGGATCAAAGCCTGAGCTATGGTATCTCATCATGGGTCATGGTGAGTTGTGTCCCATAAATAGACTGCCACCACTTCATGCATTCTGTTGTTTGCAGAAATGTCTGGTGAAAGTATGGGACCTAGTCAGTGTCCTTAAATTTCAGGATTGTGAGGACTCCAGATGTCTGACCCTGTGTCCAGTTCAGGATGAGCCAGCTGGTTCTGGAAATGCACATGTATGAAAGCTGAGGTGGATTTGCAGATAAATTTTCTATGGAGGTGCTTCCATTTCCAGGCTATGCTCATCTGCAGATCCTTGTCCAACTCCCAGGGGAAGTAGTAGGAGAAGGGGATCTTGATGGAGCTGCCCTGGACTTCAGAGAGGAGAGTTGGCTGGTTGACCCCACAGTCATTATCTCTGTTGGCTCCTGCTGAATGCCCTGTAAAGTATGGAGAGAATCTGAAGCCACTGCAGGGATGGAAAGTTCAATCAGAGCATCCTGAGCCTTCATTCGCATGCAGGGGTGGGACACAGGGCAGGACTGTCCCTATGGCTGGTGGTGCAGGAAAGCAAGGGAAGGGTTGGGTTAGATTCCCTCTGAGGAATAAGCTCTCTTGGGGCAGAGTAGCCTGGTTGGCCCCTCTATGAGACAATTGTCCACATGACAGCCCATTCTTCCCAGCCCCATTGGCCCCTCCTGTGGTTAAGTCTCTGCAAGTGAGATATTCACCACTCACCAGTGTGCAGACATGCTGCTGAGAGCAAAAGCAAGAGGATCCAAGCCATGGTCAGAGTCCTTCCAGGTAATATGAACACCAAACCCAACAGGTAGGAGAGGATGCCTTGCGTAGAAACACAGGGGTGCTCAGGAATCCAGAGAGAATCAGGGTTAAGTGAGACATATCCCAGGCCTTCTTACATGGAAGACTCAGTGGAGACAGGCTCTCTGAACCTCCACCTTCTTGTGGCCACAACTTCCTTTAATGATCTGGCTTCTTCTTTTCTCATGTTGCAGAAGATATGCCCTTCTGGTTACTGACAAGTTTGTCCCTGTGGGTCCAGCCTCCATTATTGGCTGGAAGACATGGCCTTGTAATCCACAGCAGTACTCTCTTCCACCTTGACCATCTGCCTTGTCTACTCTTTTCCATTTCCTAAGTGACTTTAAATCTCTCTGTCTCCTTTCTTCTATACTTCCTCTATTGCTTCCCTCCCCTCCTCAGTGTCTTTCTCATTATGTCTCCCACCATGCTGGCTGTCTGGATCTCTCTCTCATAATCCCATGTAATGAAGTTGTCAGTGTCCAAACCACTTCAGACATAACGAGGAAGGCTGAGATGAGGAAATACATTCAGTCCCTGACCATAGCACAGTCACCACCATCCCCACTGGGCACTACTCCCTTGCATCTGCTCTTTGCCCTTTTCTTGACTTCAGGGTCCTTTCATGGTTCCCAGGCAGAACCAAGGCATGGTGGATCCCTTCCATCTTGCCTTCTTCCTGTGGCACAGTCTCTAACTTCCCTGGGCTTCTTGGACAGTGACTCTAAAGCTACTCCAGTTTCTAAATGATTCTTTCCACCTCGCCCTCTCACCACCATAACACTCACTCAGAAAAGGATCAGAGAAGCCTTGGCACATGTCATAGGACAGCCACATGGCTCATTGACTGGACTTCAATCACATTAGGTTCTTGGAGTCTTCCATTCCACCCAGAGACTTCAGTTGGCTTGCTCAATGCAGCCTATGAGGAGGCTCTTAAGTGGGCAAAGAAGGTTCAGAGCAGCCATTTGTCACCCAGGACAGAAGGCCTGGGACATGTCTGACAGTGAACACCGATGGCCTGTGACTTGGGTGGAGACATGAGAGGTTGGGGCATAGGCTGTGGTGGCCTCAGTGTTGATTGTAAGGAGGTTCATCCTACCCTTTCCCAGGACACAGTGCTATCAGCTCCCTGAAAGGCAGGAAAACATGATTGTATCAGAGCAAATGTCCTACTTCCCCATGTTTTAGTTAGGGTTTCTATTCCTGCACAAACATCAAGACCAAGAAGCAAGATAGGGAGGAAAGGGTTTATTCAGCTTATACCTTCACACTGCTGTTCATAACCAGAGGAAGTCAGGACTGGAACTCAAGCAGTTCAGGAAGCAGGAGCTGATACAGAGGCCATGGAGGGATGTTTCTTACTGACTTGCTTCCCCTGTATTGATCAGCTTGCTCTCTCACAGAACTCAAGACTACCAGCTCAGGAATGGGACCACCCACAATGGACCTCCCTGCTTGATCACTAATTGAGAAAATGCCTTACAGCTGGATTTCATGGAGGCATTTCCTCACCTGAAGCTCCTTTCTCCTCGATAACTCCAGCTTGTTTCAAGTAGACACACAAAACCAGCCAGCACACCTCCTGAGTGACATGTGGAGAGGCATCTTCCCATTTCCTTAGCTTTCCTGGCATTGGTTTCCTTGTCACCTCTTCCCTGCAGCTGGCTATGCAGCCTGCTCTCTCTCATATTTACTTCTCTGCCTTCCTCACAGATCCTGTGGTCCTCAGAGCCCTTGACTCTAGCCAGAAACAATCTCTCATGGCTTCACTGCCACCTGCACATGGACAGACTTCTGAGTCCATAGTACCCTTTGAGACACTGAGTCACAAATCCTTTGGGATAAATTGGCCCCAGATGGAGGGTCAATCAGGACACAGACTAGGGATATCATACTTGTGAGAACTAGCTTTTTATTTGTTTGCTTGTGTGTGTGTGTGTGTGTGTGTGTGTGTTTAAATTTGATCTCAGTTAGCCCAATCTGATCCTTGAACTTGTTATATAGACAAACATGACCACAAATGACTACAGATACTCCTGCCTGGTCGTCCCATGAGCTGGGATTACAGGTGTGCACCATCATGTCCATCTATCCTCTATTGGACACAAAACCTTTGGTTCTGTGCATGCCAGGAAAGTAAGCACTCTACCAGATGAACCATATTTTTAGCATCAGTGAGGTCTTTGAGGATGAATTATGGTTATGAGTCCACACCTCCAGATTTTATCTGCCTTTCCCTTACTCTCTGGTATCTCTGGGTAATGGTGACATAATTGCTAACTACCCAGGAAGGGGCTGGACCTGACAAAACTGCCATATGGTATGTTCTGGACAGCAGCATTTTTACCCAATAGACTCTGGTGGGTTCTACAGGAGTCCAGCTGTCCCTGTGCCCTGCCCCACTGCTGCCACCTTCTGTATCCTTAGTCCCAATTCATGTACTATGTTCTAGTTTCACATTTTGGTCTTAGTTGAATTCCCATGTAAATCCTGCTGTGGGAAGGGACAAATACATGCATCTCTCTGAGTTTGAAGCTAGCCTGGTCTATACATCTAATTTCAGAGCAGCAAGCACTACATAGTAAAGATGTGTCTCAAAGACAAAACAAAACAAGCAAAACAAAAACGAAAAACAACAAAACCCAAAGAAAACCCAAACAAAACAAAACAACAATAAAGCCCCACATATCAAAATACCAAAAATCCAAGCAATGAAAACCAATATTGGTTGTGAAGTTGGATGGTGTCCTTAATCATATTGCCTGGGGGTGTCCCATGGACTTGATATATCTAGACACATACTTATATATGCATGCTCTTGCATGTGCATGCCCATGGTCATGTGTGCACACACACACACATTCAGAGAGAGAGAGAGAGAGAGAGAGAGAGAGAGAGAGAGAGAGAGAGAGAATACAGAGCACATTAAACAGTGGGTCAACTTGACCTGTTTTCATCTTGAGTAAACACGGTCTCCCTCAGACAAGGCTCATTGACTCTATAGACTCCAGTTCCTGAGGTCCACAGCATTCTGATTTTCTGATTTTTATGCCCAAATTGATTATCATATGACAATAGTGAGAGAGATAGCACACTCAAGGCTTCCTATTTCTCTCTGAACTCTCCCATTCCAGAAACATCCCTCAGATAAGACATACTGTAGGCTCTGTTACCTGACCTGGCAGATGTCCTAAGATGAAAAGTGTCACTTTTCTGCATTTCTGCCAAACCACCTAACTAAACATTCCTTGATTTCTCTTCCCTAGTGACAACATACAGACCTCAGATGGAAACCTAAAATACTCCACCTAGATTTAGGCCTGGGGGGAGTGGAGGAGATGATAGAGAGGGTAGCAGAAGGATGTCCGCTGGTGTTGTAGACAGGATTCTCAGTCTGATGCTGAGCTGCACAATGGCACAGTTGCCCTGCTGCCATCTGACCTCATGTTTCTCCCCTAGCATGACATCATCATTTTCATTTCCCTCATCTGCTTCCTACCTCAGCAAGAGCATACCATGTCCACCTGCCCAGGGTATCACCTGTAAGACACTCTATACTGTGTTCCAAAGGCTCAGTGAGTGGTACTGGGGAACCAGCTCTGTCTCCTCTGGTATGAGGTCTGTCAACATCAGCTGATAGCCAAGGCCAGAGATATTTACATCTGTGTCATCAAGTTTATAGTCACAGACACAGAGAAACTCCTCCCTCCCTCCTCAATATTAGGTATGTATCGTAAAACAAAAGAAAACCAAGAAAACCCAAAAACTATTCATAAACGGGGCATGATGGTCAGGACTTCATTCCATTCACTCAATGACTTCATTTTGTCAGATGCACAAGCAGGGGTGTCGCTGAATTTGAGGATATCCTTGGTCTACAGAGCAAGTTCCCAAATAGTCAGATCTGTATATTAGAGAGACCCTAATATACAGAAGCAAAAACAGAAGCATACAACAAACAGTGAACCATCACATTTAAAAAAACTAAAAGTATTGATATCCAAATTTTTTATGAATTTGAAGAGGACACTGGTATCATCTTCAAGTTTTCCATACCCAACAGAAAGTGAACCAACATATGACCTTTCTCCATGAGCTTGCTGTAATGTTTGGAGTTTGTATTAGCTTTGCTGTTGGTTTCAAGGCAAAGTCTCATGTAACCCAGCCTGGCCTTAAACTCCAGAGGTACTAAGAATAGTCTCCAATTCAGTGGTTCTCAAGCTTCCTGATGGTGTGACATTTCCTCATGTTGGGGTGACTCCAAACATAAAAATATTTCATTGCTATTTCATGGCTGTGATTTTACAATTGTTATGATTGTAACATAAATATCTGATATGCAGGTTATCTGATATGTGACCCCTGTCAAAGGCTCTTTCTACCCTCAAAGATGAGATGACCACAGGTTGAGAACCAGTGCTCCTGGTAATCTTCCCATTATTAAATGTCAATAATTGGAATGACAGGCAGTTTATGATGCCAAATTTTCTCTGGCACTTTTTCTTACTGATCTCCTCAGTCCAGGGAACATGAATCCTAAACACTGGTAGCCAGGTCAGAAACCAATGTCTGTTTCTCAGTTGGATCATAATGTTCCCTTTTGGCAGATCAGAGGCACAGTCTGCATAAGTGCAACTAGGGCTTAAGCACCTGTGTTGTGGATAGCCTTGGGGCTGTTTGCATTTGGATGTTAATTCCGCCCTCCTGGGAGTGGCTTCAGACATGGAGTGAGTTACACCTGTGACTTCTTGCTGTAACTGCTGATGGCTTTGAACTCCTGAAGCTCTTCTCTGCCCTTCCCAAGGGCTGAAATTATGGTGTCTCCCACTGTGTCCCCTTTTGTGTTTCTTAAATTCCACGTGAATGTTTGGAGAAATCATTGAAATTTACAAATATGCAATTGGAATTCAACAATGAGTTGCATTGTATTTTCAGATTTTTGTGTTGAAAGGATGTAATGTATTGAATTTTCCATGCTGCAAATATACTTACTCTAAGTTTTTCCCTAATGTATCAAAAATTTATTTGATCAGTCCATGTCCACATGTGTGTATTTGCATATGTGTAAACACATGTGGATGCTAGAGAACAACTTGGGCATCGTCCTTTAGGAGGACTTCTCTCTAGATTGTGAGACAGGTCAGTCATTGGTCTCACTGAAGAGGTGAGGCTGAGAGAACAGTGAACCACAGGAACCTAGTATCTCTGCCTGTCCAAGCATCTGACAACTCTTTATGTGGTTCCTGGGATGATGCTCATGTCTTTCTTTGTGGGGCAAACACTTCAACTGAGACACCTCAGTGTGCATTTGGTAATTTTGCTCAGGAGTTTTAGGTTTCTAGTGTCCACATCTCATGCATCTTGTGGATTTTAGGTTCTCCAAAAACTTTTTTTTTTCTGTTTGTGAGTCTATTACACACCATGCTCTTAATTTCCATTTTGATCCCATATGCTCAACTCAATCAAGTGTCTCTTTTTATAGGTATCACTTCCTGTGAGATGTTGTCCCTAAATGCTGGTCTACATCAGACCTTCTTTAGCTACCACAGCTCTTTCCAAATAAGCAGTCAGCTCCTGAGGCTCCTTCATGCCTCTTTGAATCCCAAAAGGGGCATTTGTTCCTCAAATTTTCAGCTGGCTTGTAAGGAGAGCAGGCTCCAAGGATGTAGTCCTTGGGGAGTTCATGCACATTTCCCTCCTCTTCTCTTACTGTTCCCTGCCCAAATCTGCCCTTCTCTATCTCCCACAGCTGAAAACACTCCCACTGGGAAGCTCCAGTGAGGCCTGCCCTGGACCACTTACCTTTGCTTCCACCTCAGGAAGATCATCCATCTGTAGACGAGGATCATGACCACAATTTTAGCCACAACCATCGTGAGCATGGCTCCCAGCTTCAGCACGGAAGGATTCCTCTGGAACTCCTCTTCCTCCAGGTGAGCTGTGGTGACTAAAGAAGTGATGATGAAGGGGCTCCTCATGGGGCTGCTGATTGCTATCAAAAGATGAGATGTGAGAAGTCCTTCCCTGGATGAGGGTCGGGTGGGTGAGTGTCATATCTTGTCTCTTCTGTGGAATGTAGGATGGAGAACAGCTGTCAGATGATCACACATAGAGGGGAACAGATGCTTAAGGCTGAGAGGATAGCAGAGCAATCTCAAAAGCAAAGTACACAACACACATTCCTGTGTGTCCACAGATTCATTTATTTATCTGGCTTCTTCTTTTCCCATATTGCAGAAGATATGCCCTTGTGGTCATGGACAAGATGGTTGGAACCTTGGGCCCAGCCCCCATTATTTTCCTTGTCCTCAGCAGGCAGGGCTCACCTCTTTTCCACCTTGACCTTCTGCTTGTCAACTCTTTTCTGTTTCTTAAGTGGCTTGTGATTTCTTTGTCTCCTTTCTTCTATACTTCCTCTGTTCTTTCCCTCACCCTTCTCAGTGTCTTTCTCGTTATGTCTCCAACTATACTGGTTGTCTGAGCCTCTCTATAAAAATCTCACCTAATGAAGGTTTCAGTGTCTAAACCACTTCAGACATGACAAGGAAGGTTGAGATGAGGAAACACATTCAGTCCCTGGCCCTAGCTCGGTGACCACCTGCCCCTTGCACTACTCCCCAGCATCTGCTCTTTACCATTTTCTTACCTTCTGGGACTTTTTGCAGTGCCCAGGCAGAACTAAACCCTGATGAATCCCCTACACCTTGGCCTGCTCCCTGTGGCAGTCTCCAAGTTCTCTGGACTTCTTGGAAAGAGACTCTAAAGCTTCTCCAGGTTCTAAGGAGCGTTTCTGCCTCCCCACACCCCGCTGCTCTCAGGGGTTCTCTTTCTCCTGCCCATGTTAACTCCACAGAAGAATAACACTGGACAGCTTTATTATTTTAAAAGTAGCCAGATCTCACAAGTGTTCGGCATTGACATCTCCTGCCTTAATCTTATTAGCTAACTCCTTTCGGCCATCCATCGGTGGCAGAAGCCACTGTTTTCAGCCAGGCAAGGTCTTACACAGTTATTGTGTGCTTCCCATTCCAAAACCTGTCCAAAAGTCCTCCTCTTTCACTGTGTCCCTTCTCTTCCTCCTGGGACACTGAAATCCCAACTTTCCCCTTCGCCCAACAATTGTCTTCCTGCTTCTTTAGTTACCAAATCAAGAACCAGTTAGTGAAACAGCACCTCCTATACAGCACATTTTATAGAATTGGTCACATCACAGCTCCTTTACAGAAGGTTTCAGAATCATGTAGAATGTCATTCACTCAAATTAAATATTATACGCTTACCAAGGATGCACAAAAAAGTGAAAACAGATAATCAAATTCACAAATGCATGCTTCTGCACATGTGCACATAAACACACACACACAAATGACAAGCTAGAGTAAAATCGCAGAGGAGTAGGAAGAAAAAAATGTAAGAATCAACATATAGGAGAGAATTCTGTGAAATACTGGTTTTAAATAACATCTTTCTTCATTAGTTCATTTATTTATTCAATTTACATCTCAATATCGGCCCATCCTCTCATCTAAATGCCCTCTTCCCACAACTCCTACCTACTTTACGCCCTCTCATTATCCTCTGAGAAGGGGAAGGTCCTAGCTCAAGATATCATCCACCATGAGATGTCAAGAAGATGCAGGATTAGGCACATCCATTCCCACTGAGGCTAAACCAGCCAGTCCACTTAGGGGAACAGGATTTACAAATAGACAAGTGATTTAGGGACAGCACTTTTTCCGGTTGATGGAGGAGCAACATGAAGACTATGCTGCATATCTGCAACATGTGTTTGGGGGAAAGAGCTCTTTGTTCAGTGGTTCAGTATCTGAGTGCCCTCAATGGTCTAAGTTAGATAGCTCTTCCCATAAAATCCCTCTCCTCTTCTGATCCACTATTCCTTCCATAACTCTTTCACAAGACTCCCCGACTTCCTTCTCATGTTTGGCTGTGGGTCTCTGCTTCTGTTTCTGTTTCTGTTCACTGCTGGATGGAGCCTCTCAGAGGAGAGTTAGTCTAGGCTCCTGTCTGAAAGCATAACAGAGTATGGGTCATGATATCAGAGAATTGTTCTTGCCCATGGTATTGATCTCAATTTAGACAAGTCATTGATTTGTCCTTATCCCAGCTCCATCCTTGGCCCAGAACCTCTTAGGAGGAGGACAAATTTTGGGTTGAAGATTTTGTGAGTGATTTGCTGTCTTTATCCCTCCACTGAGAGTCCTGCCTGGCTACAGAACATGGCCTCTTTGGGATCTCTACCTACCACTGCTAAGAGTCTCAGAGTTTCTCATCTAGACTCCCTGGGGCCTCCCCACCTTTCCAGGTCTCTAGCAGTCCTAGAGATGTCCCCTCACTCCCACTTCTTTTCTCTCCCTGCACCTGACTCCCCACTCCATTCCCCTACTCATACCATCTCCCACTCAGCTCCCTCCCTCCATCCACTTACAATATCTATTTTATCTCCTTTGCTGAGAAAGATTCAAGCACTGTCCAACGGGACCTCCTTGTTATTTGGTTTCTTTAGAATTGCTATCCTATACACGACGGCTGATACACTCTTATTAGTGAATACACACTATGCATGTCTTATGTGTCTGGGTTACCAAACCCAGGATGGTATATTCTAGTATCTTCCATTTGCCTGAAAAATTTATGATATGCTTATTTTAAAAAAAATATTTGAGCTGGGCAGTGGTGGCACATGCCTTTATTCCCAGCACTCGGGAGGCAGAGGCAGGTGGATTTCTGAGTTCGAGGACAGCCTGGTCTACAGAGTGATTTCCAGGACAGCCAAGACTACACAGAGAAACCCTGTCTTGGGGGGAAAAAAAGACAAAAAAATATTTGAGTAGTACACCATTGTATAAATCAACCACGTTTTATTTATCGATCTTCAGTTGAGGGAAGTCTCGGTTGTCTCCAGTTTGAGGCTAGTGTGAATAAAGCTGCTATGAACAGGGTTAAGCAAGTATCCTTAGGGGGTGGTAGAGCATATTTTGGGTATATGCATGAGACCATATGGACCTTGCGGTAGAATTATTTCCAATTTTCTGAAAACTGCCAAATTGATTTTCACAATTGTGCACTCCCACCAGCAATGAAGGAGTGTTTCCCTTGCTCCACATCCTTGCCAGCATTTGCTGTCACTTGTGGTTTTGATCTTTTTAAAGATTTATGTATTTATTATATGTAAGTATACTGTAGCTGTCTTCAGACTCTTTCTCCTCTCTCTGGCCTGTCTTGCTCCAGCCCGGTTCACTGTAGCTGTCTCCAGACACCCCAGGAGAGGGCATCAGTGCTCATAACCGCTGAGCCATTTCTCCTGCCCAGAGTGTTTGACCTTACACATTCTGATGTGTGTGAGGTGGAATTTCAGAATTGTTTCAGTCTGCATTTCACTGATGAATAGGTGTGCTAGAAAATTTCTTAAGTTTTTTGTTAACCATATAAGCTTCCCCTGCTGAGAATTTTCTGTTTACCTTTGTATCCCATTTTATAATTGAGTCATTTTGTGTTGTTGGTTTCTAAATTTGAGTTCTTCATATATTCTGGATAATATCCCTCTGTTAGATGTAGAGTTGGTGAAATTCTTTACTCAATCTGTAGGCTGTTGTTTGTTCCTATTTTTGGTGTTCTCTGCCTTATAGAAGCTGTCAGTTTCATAAGGTCCTATTTATTAATTAATAATTTTATTGCCTTAACTATGTGTATTCTCTTCAGGAAGTTGTCTCCTGTTTCAATGAGTTCAAGGCTATTCCCCAATCTCTGATTTATTAGATTTAGTGGATCACATTCTATTTTGAGGATACTGATCCATTTGAACTTGACTTTTGTGTAGGATGATATATATGGATCTATTTGCCTTCTTCTACATGTAGAAATAGGCAAGATAGGCCAGCACCACTTGTGAAAAATGCTTTTTTCCCATTGTATGGTTTTGGCAGCTTTATAAAAATCAGGTGTCAAAGGTGTGACTAGTACAAATCTCTAACTCTACTTATTATGAACAAGATTAAATGAAGTTAAAGCTAGGTCAAGAGGTGAAAAATTAATCAGGTGACAAGAGTGGACATAGGAAAAATTCATAGAGAGTAAGAGGACATCACAAGGAGAGATAGACAAACAGGAAGTAGAAGCGAGGGACATTCAGATTGATTTTTTAGGTATCTTAGAGAGGGAGAATATCCTTTTGGGAAGTCATCTGAGAAATAGGAAATATATTCTAAAAAAATATATTCTAGAGAAACCAAACACTTTTCATAATTTTTATGTTTCTAACTCTAAATTAAATGGCTTATCATGGCTAGTCATTTTGGGGGGATTAGAAGTCATAGCTGAGTGTTTACATGGTGTCTTGATTCCTTTTCTTGTTTATATGTAAAAATTACTGGAAAAAAGAATATAAATGAAGAAAAAGTTTAGGGTACAGTCTCTCCTGAGTGGATGGAATACAGGAAGATTACTACATGAGGTCAGAATGCTTCTGAAATCTGTAATAAGAATATTCCTACTGCTGCCCTTAGCCCTTTATCTACTCCTCTTCATGTTACTGTGTCATCTGATGGTGCAGCCAACATCTTTGATAGATTTTCCCTATACCATCGAATTTGAATATAAATATTGTCAGAAAAACATTGAAACATATATCTGTGTTTATACTAAGTCTCACATAAAGATGGCAACTAAATTTAACACCAAGAAGTTCAACAATTGTTGAGCCAACACCCAGTCAGATTTACTTTCAATAGTAACTCTCTTTTGCAAGATCTTAAAGTTATAATTAAATATGCTAGAGAAAATATGTAAAACACTCCTAAAAGTTCTCACATTCTTTAATATTTTCAAAGCTTCCCAAAGTCTAAAGTCTAAAGTCCTTTCGAAAATACAAACAACCTCTTAGCTGTGATGCCATGAAACTTTTAAAAATTACTTGTATTTTCAACAAATAGACTTCAGGACAAGTACTTCTGCCTGTGGATATACCTCAGCCCATAGACCACCCAATAACATGCATTAATCTCCAGCTCCAATGCCACTACTGTCCTCCTAAATGAAATAATCATCCCAATTACACAATGGGGAAATAGCACCAGGATAAAGGAAGATAGGGCAAACATTTTCGAGACCCAGAGGGAAAACAACTATTCTCACAGCCCTGTGATGTCTGAGGCTTTCAATGGAATCTTGTGTGCTCCATCCCTACAGGTTTGATGTCCATGACATATCGGTCCTATCTGCTCCAGACCATTCTGTTAACACATTTTCCTGCTGGATTTCCCACAGTTTGAGCATCATCCACATGCCAGTGTTCCAATAATACCCAAAGTGTTGCTTTTATAAGTTTAGAAGGTGATTTCTTTTTGTCACATTGTATACTCTCTGACATAGCACTTTTTACTTGGCCTTGTGCTCTAAGATCGTTGGATAAGCTTCAAACACCACCTGGAATATTCTAGTACAGTATTTGACTGGGTTAAAAAGTATCGTGATTCAGTTCAACCACATCTTTAACAGCTGTCTCTTTGGTGTGTGTCCTGAATCCATTGAACAAATATCCTGAAAAATTAGACTTGATGAAGAAATACCTTCTCTTGCATTCTCATCAGACTCTCCCTTGTGAATTAAATTTGTGTTTTACAAATGTGTGCTTTTTGGGTTATAGTGTGCCTTTGGGCCATACTTGCAACAAACCAGTACAAATAATGAGATTGCAGTTACCTGGATGCTGAGCTCTTTAACATTACTGCTAATTTTACACTTCTCTTATCTATGTCCTTCTGTTGTAACTGCTCTACTTCCTACAGCATTTAAAATTCCTGTTTCATATTTCTCTCTGTCTCTTAGAACTGATAACAGTGAGTACTCAACATGACATAGCCTGGACTGTACATGACCTGAGGAAACCTCCCCTAAATAACATAGCCATTACCATTGAATTCAGCCTACTTGAAGTTCTATGCACAGTGCAGAATGAGTACTGACTCATTGAAAGAACATAAAAGGGATGACCAAACACTTTTTTCCTGCTAGAGTCATTGCTGCCCTCTGAAAACTAATGAGTGTGTCCCCCACTGTTTGATTTGCTTTTGGCATTCTCATATGCCAAACTCTAATCAAATGGCCAGTTAATCTCTCCTGACAACACTTCAGGGATGCTGTATCTGTATCTGAAAACTGCAATTTCTTCAATACTCTTCTCAGAGAAAAGTTTCAAATGTATAACAGGCTCTAGTGCAAATTATGCCCGGTAAGCCTTCATTTCTCTTAGCCAGTGTTTTTATTATTTTATGAAATGTTTGCTGTGAGTAAATACTTGACAAAAGGTATTCCAAGGAATATATTTTATATTTAATAACTAATTGATGTGCATTTATTCAAGACTATCTCTCCCACCGTAGGATTTTTCAGTTGCCTGTAGATACTTGTATATGTATGAGGCATCCTTATCATCCACATGTGGAATCTGTATCATTGTTGTGTGTATTCAGCTATTGTTTAGGCTTCTATATTGGTGAGAATTTGATCATGTAGCTCTGACCTTACCATGAGACATGACCTTACAGCATACTTTCCAAACATCAGGATCTACTGAATTTCCCTCACCATTTGCAGAATGTTTTCTGAGCCTTAGTGGGAAAATTGTTTTGAGGATATATATGCCAGAAGTGGGCTTCAAAATTCTCCATTTTAGTTTGTTTTGCTTTTCTGAAATGATATTATACATTCAAGTAACTTTATATAGAAGGAGTATGTAATATTTAGGAATATATACTTATATACATATAAAAGTTGGTGTGTTACAACAAATAATGGGAATAGAGGCCATGTGGTTTGTTTGTTTGTTTTTCATTTTTTTAAAAAATCCAGATTTTATTCCCCTCCAGGTCCAACATCTGACTGTTGCACATCCCATACTTCCTCCCTGCCCCCGGTCTCTACAATGATGTCCCCACCCCAATCCATCCACCGCACCAGATCTCTAAACTCCCTAGTGCCTCCAGACTCTTGAAGGTTAGGTGTATGTTCTCTGACTGAACTCAGACCAGGCAGTTCTCTGCTCTATATGTGTTGGTGGCCTCATATCAGCTGCTGTATGCTGTCTGGTTGGTGATCCAGTGTCTGAGAGATCTTGGGGGTCCAGGTTGACTGAGCCTGCTGGTCCTCCTACAGGGTCACCTACCTCCTCAGCTTCTTCCAGCTTTTCCCTAATTCAACCACAGAAGGCAGTAGCTTCTGTCCATTGTTTGGCTTTAAATATCTGAATCTGACTTAGCTGCTTGTTGGTACTTTTTGAGGACAGTCATGTTAGGTCCCTTTTTGTGAGCACTCCATAGCCTCAGTAATGGTTTTAAGCCTCAGAGCCTTCCCTTGAGCTGGATCCCACTCTGAGCCTGTCAAGGGAACTTCTTTTCCTCAATCTCATCTCCATTTTCATCCCTGCATTTTTTTTTCAGACAGAAACAATTATGGTCAGAGTTTTGACTGTGGGATAGCTATCCCATCCCTCACTTGATGCCCTGTCTTTCTGCTAGAGGTGGGCTCTACAAGGTCCCTCTCCCCACTGAAGGGCATTTCGTCTAGGGTCACTCCCTTTGAGTCCTGAGAGTCTCTCACCTCCCAGGTCTCTGGTACATTCTGGAGGGTTCCCACAACCTCATACCTCCTGAGGTTGCCTGTTTCCATTCTTTCTGCTAGCCCTCAGGTCTTCAGTTCTTTACCTCCACACACACCCAAAACCAGATCATGTTCCCTTCCCCCCAACCCCGTCCTCTTTCCCTTCCAGGTCCCTCCCTCCCTCTCCCTTGTGCTTGCTTTCTTCTCTCTCCCAAGTGGGACTGAGGCATCCTCACTGGGGCACTTCAGTGTGTTGATCTTTGGACTGTATCTCGGGTATTCTGTACTTTTTTTTTTTGCCTAATATTCACTTATTAGTGAGTACATGCAATGCATGTCCTTTTGAGTCTGAGTTACATCACTCAGTATATTTTTCAGTTCCATCCTTTTGCCTGCAAAACTCAGGATGTCCTTGTTCTTAATCGCTGAATAGTATTCAGTTGTGTGAATGAATCACATTTTCTGTATCCATTTTCTGTGGTGGGAATTCTGGGTTGTTCCCAGCTACTGTCTATCACAAACAAGGCCACTATGAATATCGTGGAAGACATGTCTGTTGCAGGATTTTTCCTGTCCAATTACATTAGAGCAACAAGAGCCTTGTGATTGGGCAGGGATCAGGGAGGCGGAGCTAAGAGTTACACAGGAGAGTGTCTTGGGAGAGAGGAGGAAGGAAAGAAGATGGCAGAGGACATGAACTGGCATAACGCCACTGATGACTATGTTATCATAATGGTTAGAAGTTTGGAATAAGTTGTCTTATCTATGTGGGCATCCTTTATCATTATCAATTGGCTCTGAAATTATTGTATTGGCATCTTGTAAATTGTGTTTTTATTGATACATAAATCTGATTGGTTAACTATATGCTTAAGAGTTTTAATTCTACCGGTCAATTGGGTGTTGAGATGGCTGATCATGGGGCAGGCAGTTACTGTGTGAGCCTGGCAGCAAAGATCCTCCAAGGGACTCAGCTCAGGAGAGTTGGCTTGCTGAGAGAGTGAGATAGCACAGCAGGAGATCTGCTTTGGCCCACCAGTTGCCAGCCTGAGCACAGGAATGAGCTGGTTCTCTTTTATAATATTTCCCACTACAGGTGCCCCTGTGGCATGGTGGGGCTTTTTTGGGTATATACCCAAGTGTGTTATTGCTCTATCTTCAGGTAGATCTACATTCAGTTTTCTGAGGAACCTCCAGATTGATTTCCATAGTGGTTGTGCCAGTTTGGAATCCCACCAGCAATGGATGAGTGTTCCTCTTTCTCTACATCCTCTCCAACGTGTGTTGTCACCTGAAATTTTGATCTTAGCCATTCTAGTTGGTGAAAGGTGGAATCTCAGAGTCATTTTGATTTGCGTTTCTCAAATAACTAAGTTCTTTGAACATTTCTTTAGGTATTTCTCAGACATTCAAGATTCTTCTGCTGTAAATACTCAGTTTAGTTCTATACCTTATTTTTGATTGGGTTATTTGGTATTTGGGTGCTTAGCCTCTTGTGTTCCTTATATATTATGGATATTAGCCCTCTATCAGATGTGGGGATAATGAAGATTTTTTTTCGCAATCTGTAGGTTGCTGATTTGTCTTATTGACTCTGTCTGTTGCCTTGCAGATGTTTTCCAGTTTCATAAGGTCCCATTTATCAATGATTGATCTTAGAAAGTGAGCCATTGAAGTTCTGTTTATGAAATTTCCCTCTGTGCCAATGAATTCAAGGCTCTTTCCCACTCTTTCTTTAGGAGATTGAGTATATCTGGTTTTATATTGAGGTCCTTGATCCACTTGGACTTGAGCTTTGTGTAAGTTGACAAATGTGGATTTATTTTCATTTTTCTACATACACACTGCCAGGGAACAAAAGGGTTAGGATTTTTCTTATTAACCTAGGTAATGCCATTTTGTTTTAGAGTTAGGCTTGGAGTGATTGGAGGCCTAAATTTCTACTTCTGAGAAGTAACTTCTCAGAAGTAACAGAGACCAGGTATCCCTATTGTGATTGAGCAGTTAAGCAGTAGAGATATTTAACCAGGTGTCCCTATTGTGGTTCAACAGTTAAGCAATAAAATTGTGCATCCTATTTGTGTAAGGAATTGCATTTACAGAAGATTGTATTGCTTCTCAGAATTTCCCCCACTCCTGCTGCCTCCCTGCTCTTTATATAAACTATGTATAGAACATAGGTCTGAGAGAGCTTGATCAGAATATAAAGTTGCTATCATTCCTTGTGTCTCTGGTCTCTTCATTCGTCTGTCCCCTTCTTAGGTCCATGATGATGAGCCCAATACCCAGGGAAACAGACAGCCTGTTAGACCTTCACCATTTATTTAAGATGATTACTCTTTTTCTAGTGTATATTTTTGGCTTCTTTGTCAAAGATCAAGTGAATGTTAAGTATGTGGTTTTATTTTTGAGGCTTCAATTCAATTCCATTAGTCAACCTGTCTGTCTCTCTAGCAATATCATGCAGTTTTTAATCACTATTGCTCTGTAGTAAAGCTTGAGGTCAGGGATGATGATTTCCCCCAGCCATTGTTCTATTGTTAAGATTCTTTTCACTATTCTGGGTTTTTTGCCTTTCCACATGAACTTGAGAATTGCTTTTTCCATGTCATTGAAGAATTGTGTTGGGATTTTGATAGGGATTGCATTGAATCTGTAGACTGACTTTGGTAGGATGTCCACTTTTACTATGTTAATTCTGCCAATCCATAAGCATAAGATTTCTCTCCATTTTCTGAGATCTTCTTTGACTTCTTTCTTCAGAGACTTGAAATTGTTGTTATACATATCTTTCATTTGTTTGGTTAGAGTTACCCCAAATTTTTCTATATTATCTGTGGCTATTGTGAAGAGAGTTGTTTCACTAAATTCTTTCTCAGCCTGTTTATCATTTGTACAAAGGAAGGGTACTAATTTATTTGAGTTAATTTCAAATCTGTCCAATGTGCAGAAGTTGTTTATCAGCTGGAGAAGGTTTATGGTAGAATTTTTAGGGTCATTTATGTACACTATCATATCATCTGCAAATAGTGATACCTTATTTTTTTGTCAATTTGTGTCCCTTTGATCTCTTTTTGTTGTCTTACTGTTCTAGAAAGCACTTCCAGTACTATATTGAATAGATATGGGAAGATGGCAGAAAGTGTTCTAACTCAGGGCCAAACTCACCCAATTAGAAACAAAGAGAATACAAAAAAGTCAACAAAACCAAAAGCTGGTTCTTTTGAGAGAATCAAAAAGATAGACAAACTAGCTAAAGGGCCGAGAAGCAGTATCCAAATTAACCAAATCAGAAATGAAAATGGTGACATAACAACAGAAACTGAGGAAACTCAAAATATCATCAGATCCTACCACAAAATCTTATACTCAGCAAAACTGGACAATCTAGATGAAATGGATGATTTTCTAGACAGATACCACATACCAAAGTTAAATAAAGAGCAGGTAAACTATCTAAACAGGCCCATATTCCATAAGTAAATAGAAGAAATCATTAAAAACCTCCAACCCCCCCCCCCAAAAAAATCCTAAGGCCAGATGGTTTCAGTGCAGAATTCTACCAGACCTTCAAAGAAGACCTGATACCAATATTCCTCAAACTATTCCATAAAATAGAAACACAAGGAACACTACCCAATTTGTTCTATGAAGCCACAATTATGCTTACACCTAAACCACACAAAGACGCTACATAGAAAGAGAACTTCAGACCAATCTCATTTATGAATATCACTGTGAAAACACTCAATAGAATTCATGAAAATTGAATCCAAAAGCACATCAAAACCATCATTCACCACAATCAAGTAGGCTTCATCGCAGGTATGCAAAGTTGATTCAATATATGAAAATCCATTAACATAATCCACTCTATAAACAAACTCAAAGAAAAAAATTACATGATCATCTCCTTAGATGTAGAAAAAACCATTTGACAAAATATAACACCCCTTAATGTTAAAAGTACTGGAGAGATCAGGAATCCAAGGCCCGTACCTTAACATAATAAAAGCAACTGACTGAAAACCAACAGCCAACATCAAATTAAATGGAGAGATACTTGAAGCAATCCCAAGGCCATATGTTTTAAATATGACAAAACATTTAAAATATAAAATGAGTATAATACAATCTTTAACATTAAATACGTAACAATAGAAGTAGGATTATTCCAAATCACAATATAGGGAGCAGTATGTCACATGTAAAGTTCATGTAAGCAAGAGTCTGAAGAGGATGGTTATATTGCATCTAATTTATGAAACAGATTCTTCAATATTGGTGCTTAGGTTACTTTCTCTTTATGATCACCACTGAAATCTTGTCTATGGGATGTAGTTCCAGAGGTACAATAGATCCTTCCTATTAGTTAGTGTTCTTTATCAATACCATCATAGACAAACCAGAGATGTGAATTTATTGTGATGTTAAGTAGTAGTAACTTTAAAAATGTGATGGAGTCATGACTTTTGATGTTGCAATTCATATGACTGAAATAAAAACAAAAAACTTAGCATTTCCAAGGTTGCAGATGATACAAATAATCAAACACAAAAGGAAATTTTACCACAAAAGTTGTAATAAAAAGTTTATACTAGCAACAAATGCCAGTGACCATAGGATGAGAACATAGGTTACCTCGAATACTGTGTTCAGATATGATAGTGCTTTTCTGTTGTCTTTTTATAGTAACAGGATGAATTAATATACAAATCAAGACTGTTTAAATTTATATTATGAGAACAATTATGTGGCCAAGTTACAACAAACCTAGTAAATCTATCTATGGTAAACTGTAGGACATAATTCTGTATTATCTTGACATTTGGTTTGATAGATGCTACCATCACATTTGGACATTGTGAAAGTATTCATCTGGAAGTCATGACTGCACCACATTGTAAATTTTACTAAAATGTAACATACAGCGATAATTTATAGTTGAATGATTAAAAGGCTAAAATATCTCAAGATAATTAGTCCTTAACATGAAATAATCTAATGTCACAAATGCAGAATGTCTAACTCAGGCTTCTGGCATGTGTCACAGATGTGAAAGGCTTTAACCTGACAAACATTGTTTACAGTACTCAAAACTCTAAATGTGACATGAGGTTCTCTAAAAACTGCTTATTTCCACTGAACTCTATTTCTTATGCATTTCAATGAGTTCATGTGAGGTCTCATGAGAATAATATAACATTTGGGGACAAAGATACAACCTAGAAGACCTGTGCTGGATGCCAAGATGGAGAAGACTTCCACAGCCACCATGATCTTTCCTTTAGTACTGTGGTACACAGGGAGAAATGTGATCCAGACACTGCAGAACACCAGCATGCTGAAGGTAAGAAATTTGGCTTCATTGAAGGTGTCAGGCAGGTTCCTGGCCATAAAAGCCATAGTGAAGCTCACTATGGACAAAGCTCCAAGGTATCCCAGGACACAGTAGAAGGCTATTACTGAGCCCTTGTTGCACACAATAATGATGTGACCATGTTCAGAGTATGCATCTGAGTCCACAAAGGGAGGAGATACTGTCAGCCAGATTCCACAGAAGACAATTTGTATTACTGTACTGATGGGAATGATAAATTTCGGTGCTCCTGATATAAGCAATCTCCTCATCCTTCTACCTGGAGCTGTGCTCTTGAAGGCCAGAACGACTGTAATGGTTTTTGCCAAGACAGTAGAAATAGCCACTGTGAAAACAACTCCAAATGTGGTCTGTTGCAGGATGCAGGTGGCTGTGTTGGGCTGACCAATGAATAGAAATGAGCAAAGGAAAGAGAAGGTGAGGGAGATGAGCAGGATATAGCTGAGAGTACTGTTATTTGCCTTCACAACAGGAGTCTTTCGGTGCTTTACAAAAATCCCCAGGACAAATGATGTGAGGATAGAAAAGCATAGGGCTGTGCTGGCCAGAGTCATCCCCAAGGGATTTTCATAAGCCAGATATGTCACAGCTTTTTGGATGCAGAGAGTTCGCTCTGTGTTGGCATACTGATCATTTGTACATTTCACACATTGATCAATATCTGGCAAGAAATGCAATGTGACATTAGACTATAACTTCAATGACTTTCCTCTTTTGTATACTCCCCAACCTGAATGTTGCTCATTCTGAAATTTGAGCCCACTGGATTTTGTTTTGTGTGTGTGTGTGCACAAAAGGAAATTTATAAAAGATTTTTTCTTTCAAGATTGTATCCAATTAAAATATCATGTAAACAACCAAATGAGTTTTCTTTTTCATTTCTCATGGGTATTCATGACACTGGTTTTCTTATCTCCAAATTAAAGCACCATATTTATTCTTATAATATATATGGTATGCTGTGGTAATTTGTGATGAGGAATTCATGAAAGGAAATATTTGGTACTATTATGTGTAGATCATTGAACGCTATGGTCTCTGGAGCAAGAAGGCACCTGTTGGATAATACTAGTTTTTTTCTCATGTCAGAAAAAAGTTAAAGCCCTGAAACCATGCTGAGGTCTTTGGGAATCCCACCAATTAGTATGAATGCATCATCAATTAGCAACCATCTACACTTAATTTTTAAAATATCTATTCAGCTGGGTATTTTTTTCTTAACTTAAAACAAAATGAAGTCACTATTGAAATGGGAATATAAAATGAGGAAATGTCTCCATCAGGTTGATGATGGGCAAGTCTGTGAAGAGTTTT
This sequence comes from Rhynchomys soricoides, assembly GCA_019843965.1. Taxonomy (NCBI): domain Eukaryota; kingdom Metazoa; phylum Chordata; class Mammalia; order Rodentia; family Muridae; genus Rhynchomys; species Rhynchomys soricoides. The sequence goes on along the minus strand of JADRCH010000633.1, from coordinate 89,425 downwards.
CTTAATGATTGTAGTTGGTTGTTCTACCCATTTGTGGTCCCTGCCATCCTTGGAGATTCACCCTTAGTTATATTAACAAGGTTTATTAAATGGACTATGAGGAGCAAGATAGTAAGCAGCTTCATGGTCTCTGCTTTAGTTTCTGAATCCAGATTCCTGCCTTGACTTTATGCCATAACTTCCCTTCATGATAAACTATTAACTTCAATGTGAAGTATATGCTTTATATTTGAACTTACCTCTGGTCAAATTGTTGAAAGACATAGTCTAATGTGAATATTGGAACAATACAAGTCATTTTTTATTGCACTAAATCAGATTTCTAAATCCTATATGCTGTTTGTTTAACTGTGGTACTAGATAGTCATCTAAGTACCCCAAGTAGAATGTTTGCAAACTACCAAAAAAATACAAAGGATATACACTATGATAACGTGGGGTATATGGCTTTCCTATATGTAAGTTTTAATTTCTACCTCATAACATTACTTTTTACTTTAATTACACAGAAACTTTAGATGAATGCATTCATCTTTCCATCTTTACCAGTCTCTGTTTTTAAGTTGCTAATTTGCCAACTTTATTTTGTATAGTACTGTGGCCCATGTCATGTCTCTTGTCCACTTTAAAATATCTATTTTAAATGTAAACTATTTTAGTTTATATTTGGGTACACATACTGATGAGCCTTTATGGGTACAGCTTTTGATATTACCATCAGATATATGTTGCAGTAAGCGTCTTGATCCTATGGCTGTTAAAATATTTCTTCCTCCTCTTACAAAATGTTTTAAAAACCTTACCTGCATATTGAGAACTGTGTAGATATCTCTCAAATTGGGTTGGGTCCACACCTCTACATCCTAATGGTTGTGGTCCTCTGCAGTGGACTCTATTGGTTGGCAAGTGATCTTCTTGATGATGGGTGAGGACTTAACTAGCTGTGGGTATTACTATAGCTATATTTAGAGTAAAGATATACTATATATCTTTGTGAGCCCATGTCATGTCCAGTTATGGAGAGGATGGGTTCCATCAAGGTATGTAGAGTGATGCTACACTGACAGGGCTATTGTGACATTCCTGTTGTAAATGGCTAATAGGTATCACAGGTATGTAGTTCTGTTTGTTCCTATTCTCCTTTGCAAGTTTGCATCATGCCTTCTGTTACCATGGAAAAGATTAGTGCTCAGCGGGTCCCACCGAGAACCCTCAGGACACAGAGACTGAGGAGCATCCTGGGACAGGAGCCTTCCAGTTTCCATCTGTGGACGGGAACCTCAGCCTAGGCCACATGGCTCCATATCTAAATAGTGCAGGGAAAGAGTGAGGCTCCCAGGAGTATGAACAAGCCTGTGATCAAGGGTAAGACTAGAACCTCTGCTCAGAATGACCCAACTGGAACCCTCAGGACACAGGGACTGAGGAGTGGACTTAAGGTTTCCTTCTATGGCAGGGGAGCTGATCCTGTGCCACAGCACTCCATATCCAAATGCCACAGGGAGAGAGCTGGTGTTCAAGGAGTGTCGACACACCTGTGAGCACAGATAAGTCCACCACTTCTGCTCAAATTCCTGGCCTAAGAGGGACCCTGCCAGAGCCATCAGGACACAGGATCTAAGGAACAGCTGGGGACAGAATCCTTCTGGTTTCCATCTGCACCCTGGAGTTGACCCTGTGCCACAGGTCTTCATGCCCAAATTTGTCCCAGAGAGAACTGGTATCTCAGGAGTACTGACACACAGGCTTGCAGGAGGGACAAGCCACAGTCAGAGAGAGCAAAACCAGCTAACACCAGACATAACCAGATGGTGACAGACAATGGCAAGAAAATAAGAAATATGAACCAAGGAAACTTGCCAGCATCAGAAACCAGTTCTTTCACCACAGCGAGCCCTGAAAAACCAAGACACGAGAAAAGGAAGACTCAGATTTAAAATTACTTCTCATACTGATGATAGAAGACTATCAGAAAGAAACAAATAACTCCTTTAAAGAAATATAAGGAAACACAGGTAAACAGCTAGAAGTCCTTAAAGAGGAAATATAGGAAAACATAAACAGGCAAAGGAAATGAATAAAAACATTCAGGATCTAAAAATGGAAGTAGAAACAATGAAGAAATCACAAGGGAGACAACCCTGGTACCTTAGTCAGTGTTTCGATCCCTGCACAAACATCATGACCAAGAAGCAAGTTTGTGAGAAAAGGGTTTATTCAACTTACTCTTCTATGTTGCTTTTTATTACTAAAGTGAGTCAGGATTGGAATTCCATCAGGTCAGGAATCAGGAGGTGATATAGAGGCCATGGAGGGATGCTATTTATTGGCTTGCTCAGCTGGCTTTCTTCTAGAGCCCAAGACTACCAGCCCACAGATGGTACCACCCACGAGGGACCCTCCCCCATTGATCACTAATTGAGAAAATGCCGAACAGCTGGATCTGATGGAGGCATTTTTCTCAACTGAAACTCCTTTCTCTGTGATAACTCAAGCTTGTGTCAAGTTGACACAAAACCAGGCAGTACACCCTAAGAAAGAGATCAAGAGTCATAGATGCAAGTATCAACAACAGAATACAAGAGATAGAAGAAAGAATCTCAGGTGCAGAAGATACCATAGAATACATTGACATAACAGTCAATGAAAATGCAAAATGCAAAAAGCTTCTAACCCAAAACATTCAAGAAATCCAGGACACAATGAGAAGAACAAACCTAAGGATAATAAGTATAGAAGAGAATGAAGATTGCCAACTTAAATGACCAGTAAATAACTTCAACAAAATTATAGAAGAAACTTCCCTAACCTAAAGAAAGAGATGAACATAAACATTCAAGAAGTCTACAGAACTTCAAGTAGATTGAACAAGAAAAGAAATTCAAGTTTTGAAGAGCCTTCTTTTTCCATCTTTGGTGGGAGTCCTTTAAATGGGCCACTAGGGCTCCATAGCTAAACAGCACCAGGAGAAAGCAATCTGCCCAGGAGTAGGAAAAAGCCAGCAAGAGGAGGGCTCCAGACACAGGGACTGAGGAACATCCAGAAGAAAGCTACCCTCCCAGGAGTGGGAACAAGACTGACTGCTCAGAGAAACCCACCTGGAATACCCAGATCACAGGGACTGAGGAACAGGGATCTGGTTTCTTTCGATGGCTAGATAGCAGTTCCTGTGACACAGAACTCCATACTCAAATAGTGCCAGTATAACAGGAGTGCCAACACACCTTTAAGCGCAGGCAAGACCAACACTTCTTTTCAAATTCACTGGATCAAGAGGGACTCTTCAGAGCCATCAGGACACAGGAAACAAGGGTCAGCTGGGGATTAGATCCTTCTTGTTTCTCACCTCACACAATAATAGTGTGAGACTTTGACACACCACTCTCATCAGTGGACAAGTTCTAAGAAACACAAACTAAACAGAGACACATGAAACTAACAGAAGTTATGGACCAAGTGGATTTAACAGATATTTATAGAACATTTCATCCTAAATGAAGAGAATTTACCTCCTTGTCAGCACCTCATGGTCCTTTTCCTAAAATCAACCATGTAATTGGTCACAAAACAAATGTCAACAGATATAAGAAGATAGAAATAATACCATGTCTCCTATCAGATCACTATGGATTAAGGGTGATGTTTAGTGACAACAAAAACAAAGGAGGGTGCACATAAACATGGAAACTGAACAATGCTCTACTCAATGGTAACTTGGTCAGGAGGAAATAAAGAAAGAAATTAAAGATTTCCTAAAATTAATGAATGAAAGCAGTGTTAAGAGGAAAACTCATAGCTCTGAGTGCCTACAAAAGGAAACTGGAGAGAGCATAAATCAGCAGCTTAACAGCTCACCTGAACGATCTAGAAAAAAAGAAGCTAATACACTGAGGAGTGGTAGAAGGCAAGTAATAATCAAACTCAGGGTTGAAATAAACCAAGAAGAAAGAAAAAGAACTATGGAAAGAATCAACAAAACCAGGAGCTGCTTCTTTGTGAAAATAAATAAGATAGATAAAAATCTTAGCCAGACTAACAAGAGGGGACAGAAACAGTATCCAAATTAACAAAATCAGAAATGAAAAGGGAGATATGACAACAGAATCTGAAGAAATTAAAAAAAAATCATCAAATCCTACTACAAAAAAACTATATTCCACAAAATTGGGAAATCTGGATGAAATGGACAATTTTCTAGACAGATACCAAATACCAAAGCTAAGACAGGATCAGATAAACCATCTAAACAGTCCCATAACACCTAAAGGAACAGAAGCAGTCATTAAAAGTCACCCCACCAAAAGAAAGCCTAGGACCAGATGGGTTTAATGCAGAATTCTATCAGACAATCAAAGAAGAACTAATAACAATACTCTTCAAACTATTCCACAAAATAGAAACACAAGGAACACTACCTAATTCATTCTATGAGGCCACAGTTACACTAATACCAAAACCTCACAAAGGTCCAACAAAGAAAGAAAACTTCAGACCAATTACTCATATGAATACCAATGCAAAAATACTCAATAAAATTCTTGCAAACTGAATCTGAGAACACATCAAAATGATCATTCATCACAATCAGGTAGGTTTTATCTCCAGAATACAGGGATGGTTCAATACCCATAAATCCATCAATATAATCCACTACATAAACATACTCAAAGAAAAAGCCACATGGTCATTTCATAAGATGCTGAGAAAGCATTTGACAAAATTTAACATCCCTTCAAGATAAAAGACTTAGAAACATCAGGAATTCAAGGACCATACCTAAACATAGTAAAAGCAATATACAGAAAACCAGTGGCCACCATCAAACAAAATGGAGAGAAACTTGAAGCAATTACACTAGAATCAGGGACTAAAGGCTGTCCACTCTCTCCCTATCTATTCAATATAGTACTTGGAGTTCTAGCTAGTGCAATTAGAGAACAAAGGAGGTCAAAGGGATACAAATTGGAAAAAAAGAAATCAAAATATCACTATTTGCAAATGATACGATCATGTACTTACACGACCTGAAAAACTCAACCAGAGAAATCCTACAGCTGATAAACAACTTCAGCAAAGTGACCAGATACAAATTTAACTCAAACAAATCAGTAGCCTTCCTGTACTCGAAGGATAAACAGGCTGAGAAAGGAATTAGGGAAATGACACCCTTCACAATAGTCACAAACAATATACTGTATCTTGATGTGACTCTAACCAAACAAGTGAAAGATCTGTATGACAAGAACTTCAAGTCTCTGAAGAAAGAAATTGAAGAAGATCTCAGAAGATGGAAAGATCTCCCATGCTCATAGACTGTCAGGGTTAATATAGTTAAAATGGCCATCCTGCTGAAAGCAATCTACAGATTCAATGCAATCCCCATCAAACTTCCAACTCAATTCGTCATAGACTTAGAAAGAGCAATTCTCAAATTCATTTGGAATAACAAAAAACCCAGGACAGCAAAAACTCTTCTCAACAATAAAAGAACTTCTGGGGGAATTAGCATCTCTGACCTCAAGCATTATTACAAAGCAGTATTGATAAAAATTACATGGTGTTGGTACAGTGATAGTCAGGTAGATAAGTGGAATAGAAATGAAGACCCAGAAATGAACCCACACAACTAGGGTCACTTGATGTTTTGCATACAAGCTAAAACCATCCAGTGGAAAAAAGACAGAATTTTCAACAAATGGTGCTGGCTCAACTGTCACTCAACATTTAGAAGAATTCAAATTGATTCATTCCTATATCCCTGTACAAAGCTCAAGTCCAAGTGGATCAAGGACCTCCAAGTAAAACCAGATATAATCTAATAGAAGACAAAGTGGGGAAAAGTCTTGAACGTATGGGCACAAGGGAAAAGCTGCTGAACAGAAGACCAATGGCTTATGCTCTAAGATCAAGCAATCAAAACCTCAGGTGACAGCAGATGCTGGTGAGGATGTAGAGAAAGAGGAACACTCCTCTATTGCTGGTGGGATTGCAAGCTTGAACAACTACTCTGGAAATCAGTTTGCAGGACACTCAGAAAATTGGACATAATACTACCTGAGGACCCAGCTATACCACTCCTGTGCATATACCCAGAAGATGCTCCAACATGTAATAAGGACACAGGCTCCACTATGTTCATAGCAGCCATATGTATGATAGCCAGAAGCTGGAAACAACCCAGATGTCCCTCAAAAGCAGAATGGATACAGAAAATATGGGACATTTATACTATGGAATATTACTCAGCTATTAAAAACAATGACTTCATGAAATTCGCAAGCAATAGATGGAGCTTGAAAATATCCTGAGTGATGTAACTCAGTCAATAATGAACAAACGTGGTATGTACTCAATGATAAGCAGATATTAGCCCAAAAGTTAGGAACACCCATGATTCAGTTCACAGCAACTGTTGGTCTGAGTATAGGGTCCCAGATGGAGGAGTTGGAGAAGGGACTGAAGGAGCTGAGGGAGTTTGTAGCCACATGGAGGGAGAAACAGTGTCAACTGGTCAGGCCCCTGGTAATCCCAGAGACTGGAACACCAACCAAAGAATACACATGGAGGGACCCATAGTGCTGGCAACATATGTGTCAAGCAGGGCCTTGTTGGCCATCAGTGGGAGAAGGGGCCCTTGGTTCTGAGATTGTTAGATGCCCCTGTATAAGGGAATCCCAGGGAGGGAAGACTGGAGTGGGTGGGTGGGTGGGTGGGGAAAACCTTCATAGTGGCATGGGAAGGGGGGATGGCATACAGAGGTTCCAAAGGGGAGAGATGGAAAGGGGAAAACATTTGAAATGTAAATTAAGTATGAAACATAAAATAAAAAAGAAAAAGCATCCATAAGGGTGACCTGTGGACAAGTTCATTAATGGTTGATGTATGATGGGACAACTCACTGTGGGTTTGGCTACGACTGGAAAATGGACTCTGCATTGTTTAAGAAAGCATCCTGGCCAAATTATGCGAAGCAAGCTTGTAAATTACATTTTCTCAGGGGTTCATCATAAGTTCATGCCTCCAACTTTTTGCTTTTAATTTTTAGCTTGATTTCTTTAAGTGGAAGAATTTAAGCTCAGAGCTAAAATGTGGAACAAAGCGTTTTTCACCTTAATTTACAATTTTAATGTTTTATAAGAGAAAAATGAACCCAACAAAGACACTAGCAATTTTCACAATAAGGGAGGGAGTAATTTCTACATTCTGGTGTGTTTTTCAATTACTTTCTTCAGTGTTTAAATCTTTCAGTATTCTAATGTTTCCACTCTATAGTTTTAATTATGGTAAGGTATTTTTAGTGTAACAGTATTGTTCCCACAATTTATTTCCTGGGGGGTTTATTGTGATTTATGACTTTTTCTGAGTGTGTGCATCAGCTATAGGAGTTATCTGGTAAAGTCTTTAGGCTCCATTAAGCATATATCCTGTCTGTGGAGGTAAAGATACTTTTAATTTCTCTTTTCTGTTCTGCACCTCCTTTGTCTGCTTCATTGCCGTGCTTCTCTAGCTAAGATTTCAAAAACTGTACATCAAAAATAGATATTGGATATTTTCTTGTGCCTGATTTAGTAGAACTAGTTAAATCTCTTTTGTTTGAGTGTCATGTTATCAGAGGAATTGTATTTTGCCTTTATCATGTTTATATATACCTACATCTCAAGGAAGGAGCCAACGTTACATGACTGTCATTATACATCCACTGCATATAATGCACCACCATATTATATGCACCATTGTATGCATGCTTTGCGTGCACGATTTATAATGTACATATAATGATTATCAAATACATGATATGCAGAAAGATTGACCTATAATCTTTTGGGGTGGGTTTCAGTCAACTAATTCATTATGTATTGAATATTACATGATGTAATAGTTTCCCATACTCAGCCATCTCTAACAGTACTAAGAACCATTTATGATGCCCTTTAGTCATCTTATGTCCTCATTCAAACCCTTTAAAAAAAGCTGTGATATATAGGACATAGGAATTTCTTAGTATCCATGCTGTTTGAATTGATTATTTTGTCTTCATGTAGGTCTGTGCCACAAATGTGTATGCTGCCCACGTTGGTCAAAATGTATTGTCAAATCCCTTGGGCCTTCAGTTACAGAGAGCTGCAAGCCATCCTAGTAGTGCTGGAGGTCACACCTATTTCCATTTTAAGGGAAGCTGCTTCTCCTAACAACTAAGCCATCTCCACAGTGCCTGAGTTAGTTAAGACAAATCTACTGTGTATTAATATCATATCTATTTCAGGATCTGTTCTGCCCATTGTAAAGTTGGTCTTGTGACAAATTAATGGTTTTGATATGATGTCAATACAGCTCAAAATGTCTGGAAAAGACTGTCCATAGATATATGTATGTAGAATCCACTTGTTCAATTCTCTGGAAGAAAGTATTCTCTCACATCCTTAACAAGTATTACCTGAATTAAATATGGCTTGTAATCATATAAAGACCCTACGGGTGGACTATAACAAAAAACCATGTTGTTGACTATAACTATTAATTATGAGCACAAAATCTTAAGAATATAATCTGTGTACTTCTTGTGCACATGTGTTAAAGTTTAGGATATGGATTAAAAACAGTGGTGAGTACCTCATCTTTAATGCACACACTTGCCTGTTCCATTGGAAATTTCATTTTCTGGGCATAGGACACAATCAAAACAGCAAGCAGCCTTCCCTTCCTGAGGAGATTTCCTGAATCCAGGACCACAACTTTCACTGCATACAGAGATAGGAATCTGAGGACATTAAAGATGTGAAGAGATATAAGAATTAACCTAGTAACTGAATTGTATGACAGTTTTAGATAATAACGAATTTAATATTATGCATGCACATTGTATTAATTTGTGTGAATATGCATACACATTATCAAATAGGTTATAAAGATTATATGTGTGAGCATATGCATGCATGTATGTATGTATGTACGTGTGTATGTATGTTATGTAGTGTTCCAATCATCCCAAACATTTGTAAGAATGTTCTAATTCTTGGCAATAGTAAGCACATTAATTTATGTGACTATAAACACACATTATCAAAAAGGTTATAACTATATATCTGTATACATATATCAGCCAATCATTGATAAGAATGTGCTAATTCTTGACAACAGTAAACACATGAAAAAATATTCAAACAAGAAAGTGAGTTTGTAACTTATCCAGTGCAGTTACCTTTTAATTTATGGGGAGGCATGAGGCTCACCAAAGGGTTTTTTCATGGTTTTTACCTGTGTTCTGTAATGAATAGTATGAGATTCCACCCACCTGGTGCTCCACTCCTGTGCTCCACTCTATCCTGTCCTCAGAAATTGACAATTGTTGACCAGGTGAAAATTTTGGGGAAAATGTTCCTACTTTCACTTTATATGCAAGACCTTGTGGAAAATCCCAGAAGTTCAGAATGTCATAATCTATATGCAATTTCTCTGAAGGATTCAAAGTTATTGGGTTTCCAGCAGGATTCATGAATTTAATGTTCTTCAGCATGGAGTTCAGCTAAGGGAGATTTATGATTCATAATGGTAAGTTTTACTGTTAAGATAAGAGTCTGATTATGTCACATTTGCATTTTCATTGATCCCAACAAAAAAGAAAGCGCATTACACATATATGATTGAAAAATTCTGCACTTACATTGAATTAATAATATAAGTATCATAAAATGTTAACAGAATATTGAGATAAATTCCACATTCTATATTCATCTCCATGATTTTAAGCACTGATGAGCAAATTTTATGATACGTGAAACTTTTGCATATGAGACTGATAGTCTACAGGCATCTGGTTTTGCGAGATCAGTGTAAAATTTACCAGGATAATTTGGACTGTGAGCATGTCTATGATTGTTTTTGTAATTTTGGTTAACTGAGGTATGAATACCCATCCTGAGTTTAAGCAGGCATATTTTATAATATGCACCTGAACTGAACATACTGCTGTAAACCAGTTGAGCAATAGCACATATTCATACCTACTTGCTATTGACTGTGGAAATCTTGGCAATCTTCCTTAAAATTCTGTTAAACTGAGTCCTTACTGATGCTGGTATATAATGTCTTATTGGGAGTAAAATTATCCATTTCTCATATTTGGCATTTGTTCAAATATTTTATGAGAGCAAATGAAACAAACCTAAGAAAGTATCTATAGTTGATACAGTTTCAGGAGATGTTTTAAGAATATTTGACTTGGTGGTTCTGTACAGACATTAGGACTTAAAATATTATGTAGCAGTTTTTCATATATAAGAACAAGGTGAAAAGAGATCCAGTTTTTATTGTTGAGAACCTTAGAAAGAATGGAGACTGACAGTGCCTTTAATATACACCTTTAGTTCCTTGGTGTTTATTTCTATGAGATTGGCAAGTTAACTCTGAATTTTACATGGATACAGATTTTCATTAAAGTCAGTAAAACAGTCTAGAAAACGTGTCTTCTGAAAAGAATTCAATTGGATTTGTTTACAGTACCAGTGGACCATTTTTTAAAGTTACATTAATGACACTATACAGGATCAAAGAAAAACCATTACCTTCAAGGGGGGAAATTTCACTCTTCCTCCATTTTTCATTCCTTCTATGTCGACTTCTTGAATAAACATCTTGTGGATGGTGTGGGCCACAGCATACACAGCATTGTATACATGGTAACTGCCATCACTTATGGCTAGGTCAAAGTGGTACCAAGGTAGCAATCCCAAATTACCTCTAGATGAACAATTTTTTAATGATTTACAATTAGCAGTAGATATTGCACAATCAAAGTAAATCTCCCACAGTCTTGCAAGAAAAATGTCATCTGGGTATTTGGAAGGGCTCACTGTCTTCACAAACTCTTTAAAATTAGAAATCTCACCATGGTGTTGTGAAAAGATGAGAGTCCCATGGAAAGAATCAAGAATGAAATGTCTCATAGATGTAAAGACTTCCCACTGTGAAGTGGTGACCCATATTCTCCAAGGAAGTATATATTCCCATCTTCTAAGCAGCACACCTAAGGAAGAGTCAGTGTTAGCATAAATGATCACAACTTTTGCTGGGTATCTCACAATCCGAATGGGGTATTCATAAGCCGTTTCCAGGTCCATCATGTGAGTAACTGGGATAAATTCCATGAAGGCTACACAGACTGTGTTTCTTTCCATCTCTGGAATCAAGTCTGTGACAAAGTTAACACCATTCTCATCCTCTGAGATGAGCAACCCCACCCAATTCCATCTGAAATGGACAAACAATGAGACCATGCCTAATGCCAAAGAAGATTCTTTGGCAGCCATCTGATACAGGAAAGGAAATTTCACAGAGTTTATACTTGGTTCAAAAGGTCCAATGCTCAGCTGTAAATGAAAACAGGGAAAGATATTAATGAAGATGTTCTGAAAATCACAGAAACATTGCCTATAAAACAGCAACTTAAATTTTAGAAAGCCATATTCGTGTTTAAATTCACCTCTAATACTGAAATATGATTCTCGAAAATGAGACAAAATTTGCATTTCAATTGTAGACACATGTGTGTATCTTATGGCCTCTATGTATATTCTAAATAGAAGAAATGTGAATATAGTAATAAATTAGAGTGACTAGCTTTAGAGTTATGTATTTTAAAAGAGTAGCTGGACAGTGTGTGTGTGTGTGTGCATAAAAGTGTGTGTGCCCAGCTTTCTATAGTGCATACAGAAATATAGATATAGATATAGATATAGATATATAGATATATAGATATATAGATATATAGATATATAGA
>JADRCH010000633.1:42684-77639 GCA_019843965.1 Rhynchomys soricoides | reverse complement strand
ATATATAGATATATAGATATATAGATATATAGATATATAGATATATATAGATATATATACGTCTGAAGGTTAAAATTTGTTCTCTCATTCTTTCCACATATTCTACTTGAGGTAGGGTCTCTCTTCTTCCCTGGGCTTCATGGCTTTTGACCTGGAGAGAAGATAAAAATCCACAGGGATTATCTTGTGTCTGCTTTGCTATCATGAAGATATGTGTGAGGCTGACATCAGAATTTTTATCCTCCTGATTGCGCAGAAATCATTCTTGACTCTCATACCATCTTCCAATTCAATACTATTATTTTGAATCATACAAAAAGGAACCATCTCCTTTATGATTTTTCTTGGTACCAAAAATATGGACTCACATGAGAATATTTTCCTTTTGTCCCATCCATATAATCTCACCTGTGGATATTTATAAAGACCCAAAAATATGCCAATCAGGGAAGAAACTTCCCATATTGTTCCTGTGATTGCTGCCACAGATTTTTCCTCTGTTTTGCAGGTATAGTTTGGAATGAGTCTGTTCTGCCCTGTGAGCCAGATGAAGAAACTTGTCATTGTCTCACTTTCAATGTTCCCAGCACTGTAAATATTATATCCAAGAGTCATGTTAGGTAAAAGAATGGGGTTCCTGTTGATTTCCTCAATGGCAAAAATTAAGGCCATCACAAACTGATAGTTCTTCAGGGTGATCCTGTGGAGAAGACGTAGGGATCATTACAGAGTAATCTCATGTCACAATTGGGGAGGGGTTCAACTGAGTACATTTACTATCATGTATTGATGAACACACACCCTCATAGCTTCAATGTTCAAACTGTATCTTCTGTCCTGAGATTGGTCATGGGTCAGATGCACAGGTTGTCATCATGTTTAACATCTCATATGGGGACTAATGCCTTTTGAAATATTTGCACATAGATCACGACCTCTATATTCCTTTCATGAAACAATCAGCAACTGCATGTTCATCTTTAACATGGGATGTCTACCTATTATAAAACTGAAAAGTATATTTAGTATGGTTTGAGGGATGGAGAGTTTCTAGGTTGTGGAAGGCTGGACTCAACCATTACATGCTAAGAGGCCCTGACGAAAGCCAAAATGAAGAAAAAAATCATTCTACGTTCTCATCTAAGGTTACACTTGTCCTGGCCTGTCTAGGGTGGAGACAGTAATAGACATTAGTCAGATTTGAGGTTTTTGATCAATATTTTCTACCCCTTATACTTCTTGTCTGCATCAATGTTCTGTATGTAATTGATTAACCCTTAGGATCTAAATGAACAGTTTTGTGCTTTGTCATTTTAGTAAGTTGGTCATTTGGTTCATAATTATGAATTTTTGTATATTTCAAATTCTAGATATTCTTTCACCTACACGCATTTTTTTGGTATCTAATATGTACTGTCAAATATGTTTTGCTCTAATTATATTTCTATCTCTACCTATATGCTTAAATGTAAAAAATTTAATCTGCACAGTTGCATAATTTTTCTTGTATGGATTTTTCAGAATAAGGTAAGCAATAGACATGCTAATATGTACAGGGGAAAGGCCATGATGCCATAGCAAGATAAAATACAACACAGGAGAATAAGAAAAGCTGAGTGCAGGAGGCCTAGTCTTTCCTTGGGAGGAGATTACTGGTTTGTCTACTGATGCCAGAACCTTACATTTGAAAATGTTAATATATAAAAGCCTATGTAGTTTTAAATCTTTTTCTACATTAAAGTCTTGATAGTTTTGTGTCTCCATGAGAAAATATTCTGTTTCCTCACTGTGTTTTGTATGTTGTCCATTGCAAAAGCAGGGGCTTAGAAGTTAACTCTGTCACTTCACATTAAATGTGTTTTCCTTCATGGTAGTGAACAATGCTGTACTTACCTGGGTGTCTTATTATCTTTGATAGCAAGGTTTTCCTTATTAGATTTACCCAATATGAAACATAAAGATTTGTTTAATTGTCATTCCCTCCAAGACAAACTACATTGCCTTGTGAATCCTTTTCCAATTTGATGATGCCAGGTTGAATATTTTCATTTCTTTCATTCTCAGTAAATATATGAATCCCCAAGAGTTTGAAATTCTTGATAATCAAGTTACAAATCACTATTTGTTAGAAATCTGTCAGCTCTTTATACTGAGCAATGTCCTGGTTTTCACTTGAATTCACTTGGTTCTGTCTTAAAGAATTTTCTTTATTCAAATTTCTATATTAATGTAAATATATAAAATACAAGCTTTCTAAGGATTTATGAGCACTTAATGGTAACAAGTGAGAGATGTAAAATTTCTGCAGTATGGCTATGGGTTATGGGCTCCTCTAATTCTTTGAAGCTGAAGTTGGCAAAGTGTAGTATGTGTGCATACTGTTAGTATCAAACCAATTTCGCTGGACAATTAATTACTACTGCCAATCAAGTGTGTGAAAAAAAACCAAATAGTCCTTTTCATGTAAGCCATTAATTTGATTAATTTCTTTTAATTTGACAAATAGGTGGATACCAGTGATGGTAAGACATAGGCTTTACTGAATCAGAAGTTCTGAGTGTGTGATTCCCAGTGATCCTGAACTTTTGAAACATGTCTGTGGCTATAGCATGTTTCACTGTTTCAGAAGTCCACTTTTTCAGACAAGTGATGGGAGCAGTGAAAGGATATAGATAGATAGATAGATAGATAGATAGATATAGAGATATAACTTCTAATGATAAAATGCCAACTGTTTTACTCTGTCTTCAAAATTTTTATGCAAAAAACGATCTTACAGGGGAAACAAACATTTGAAACCCTAGAATATGAAAAGTTTCTATTGTGACTGTAGAGGTGGTGTGGCACTGAAAACCACTGGCCACTTTTTTGAGAACCTGGTTCAAATGTATTGTACAGTACTCGTAACATCATAAATATAAAATAATTTCCTTTTCTCTGTGTGCACTGTATCCATGCCATAAATATATATCCCTGCTGGAAAAGGTTTATACCCATATAACAAAATATATAATGTTAAAGAAAATAGAAAAACTTCAAATTAAAACAGCATACATTGGTTGTAAAAAGAAAAAAAAGAAGGGTTTCAGTAAATTAACCTCCCTGATTTGAGTCCTCTTGAAAGTGTAGTTTAACTGGAAGAAAAACAAAGGAGATAACAACAGAATTCCTCAAAAGAAAAGTATTACATTTCCTCAAAGAAGTAGATCATATATATGTATGCATTGTACATGATGTTATCTGCCTGTGAACGTTAAATGTGTATAGTATAGCATATTTGAAGTAGAAAAACAGAAGACTTGAGTATAGGTTTAATGTGGTGGATATACCAGGATAAGAATAATATCTTTGTTACTTTCTATTGATATGATGGACACCATGATGAAAAGAAAATAGAAGAGGAAAGCAGTTGCTTCAGTTTACAATGAACAGGTTACATCCCATATCTGAGAAAAATCTAGACAGTAACTACTACAAAGGGCATGGGGGAATGCTGCTAACATGGCTATTTCCCCATGCCTTCCTCAGGGTGTTTCATACAATATCCATACTAGCAGCCTAAGGCCTGACAACACAAAATGCCCTCAGCTATTCCACATCAATAATCAATCAAAAACATCATTATGAATCACAAGCTTTATCACAGGCCAATGTGTGAATGTCTTTTTCTAAAATGAAGTTCCATCTTTCTAGATAAATCTAGGTCTTGAGGACAAATGAAAGTGAGAAACTGGTCCTGGAATTACTCCTTACATGTTAATAAGCCTTAATTAATTAATAAATATGAACCAGGTCAAGCTGCCAGACTGTAGATGTGAGCTGGGGAGGTAGGTGAAAAGACAAACGTTTGCCAGACAAACATTTGAACCACAGGCATCTGTCCCCAGGACATGGTGTTTGCTGTCTTAATGATCTTCTCAAACAAAGGGCCAGAGATACAGTGAAATTAGTAAAGTCCATGAGCCTGTCAGCATTGTATGCATAGCAGTGAAAAACAAAAATTCTGAGCATTATAAAAGATGAGGAGTGAATAATAACAATAATAATTCTCCTCTGGCTGCACATACAGCATGATATCCACACCCACAGATATGCACAGACACTCACACAAACGTACACACTCACACACACATACACACACATTTTTATACATTCCCAAACATGTGCTGGTATACATTCACACTCGTGCACATATTCATATTTAAATACACACTCACTACTGTTCATGTTCGCACACAATAACATGTCACAAATAGAGGTAAACCTTTATTTTCACACGTATACATACATTCGCCTACATGCATTCACACACACACTAATTTACATACACACATTCACACATGCATACAGACATCCATAAAGGTTTTAAAGGAGTGGTAATAAATTACTAAAAAACATGAAATACTCTTTTTAAAACTAGAAAAATAACAAATCAAGTTTGTTTTTAAAAACGCATTAAAATAATAACAATTCCTAAGCATACCAATTGATTCAATAATACTTCATGGTTAGCATTGGAGATATAAATACAATAACATTATGCACAATTAATGGAACGAATTTTTGTCGTTAGAAATATATAAAATATATTTAAATATATATGTAGTATTTTGTAAAGGGGAAAAGTTGGACATGGATATGAATTAAAAATTAATACAGGGCTGCAGACATAGACCAATGGGTAAATGGTGGCAGCAAAAGTGTAAGGACATGAATTTAATCCGTGTAACCAACAAAATTGTGTTCATTTAAACAGGCTTTTGTAACCTAGCATTTCTATAGCAGATGGGATGGGAATATAGGCAAACCTCACTTGTCATCTCTCTAGCAAACACTGCAATGGGTGATAATCAATGTTTTGAAGACGGTTGTAATCAGGGAATCATACAAGGTTGACTTCATGTGAGATATGACACACATGTGTCCTCACTGACAAACAAACACACAGTGTCTCTAAGTCTCTCATCCTCTATATCTCAATATCTCCCCATCTCTGTCTCTCATTCTCTCTCTCTCTCTCTCTCTCTCTCTCTCTCTCTCTCTCAAACACACACACACACAAAGGAAAGATATTAACACTGCTCACTTAAGGCTCAAATGAATGACTTAATCACTCTCATAGTCAGAGAAGCAGAGTAGCACAGTGACAATAGCATGCATATGCCACTGGCAGAATTACAGATAGTAAAAGGGAAACACACATGAGAAAGATAAAGCAAATATATCAGCAAAAAGTGAGGGATGTGGGGGAAGATCAGAGATTCTAAGCATGTAAGTTACATTTCTTTCCTGCTATCTCTCTTCATTAGTGTGCACAGCAGCCACAGGCAACACTGAAACAAATGTATCTGACAGGAGAAGCAATAACTGCTCTCAGTGGCATGTTCTCTGCTCACAGCACCAGAAGTCACCTGTTCAAATTCTGTGCAAGTCTATTTCACTCTTTTAGTAAAAAGTTCTTTGATTGCTGTGGTGACATTGCTAAGAATCAAAAGAATGTTCCTGTACTGGTATAATTAAGATGTAGAAGATTGCGAATTGATCCATTCCTATCTCCCTGTACAAAGCTCAAGTCCAAGTGGATCAAGGACCTTCACATAAAACCAGGTACACTGAATCTAATAGAAGAGAAAGTGGGGAAGAATCTCGAACACATGGGCACAGGGGAATTGTTCCTGAACAGAACACCAATGGCTTGTGCTCTAAGATCAAGAATTGACAGATGGGACCTCATAAAATTACAAAACTTCTGTAAGGCAAAGGACACTGTGAATAGTGCAAAACGGCAACCTACAGATTGGGAAAAGATCTTTGCCAATCCTACATCTAATAGAAGGCTAATATCCAAAGTATACAAAGAACTCAAGAAGCTAGATGCTAGAGATCCAAATAACCCTATCAAAAAATGGGGAAGTGAGCTAAACAGAGAATTCTCAATTGAGGAAACTGGAATGGCTGAGAAGCACCTAAAGAAATGTTCAGCATCTTTAGTCATCAGGGAAATGCAAATTAAAACAACCCTGAGATTTCACCTCATACCAGTCAGAATGGCTAAGATCAAAAACTCAGGTGACAGCAGATGTTGGCAAGGATGTGGAGAAAGAGGAACACTCCTCCATTGCTGGTGGGAATGCAAGATGATACAACCTCTCTGGAAATCAGTTTGGCAGACCCTCAGAAAAATGAACATAATACTACCTGTGGACCCAGCTATTCCACTCCTGGGCATATACCCAGAAGATGCTCCAACATGTAATAAAGACACATGTTCCACTATGTTCCTAGCAGCCATATTTATAATAGCCAGAAGCTGGAAACAACCCAGATGTCCCTCCACAGAGGAACTGATACAGAAAATGTGGTACATTTACACAATGGAATACTACTCAGCTATTAAAAACAATGACCTCATGAAATTCGCAGACAAATGGATGGATCTTGAAAATATCATCCTGAGCGAGGTAACACAGTCACAAAAGAATGAACATGGTATGTACTCACTTTTAAGAGCTTATTAGCCCAAAAGTTTGAAATACCCAAGAGTCACTTCACAGCAACAGTAGTTCTGAGTGTGACGTCCCAAATGGAGGGCTTGGTGAAAGGACTGAAGGAGCTGAAGGAGTGTGCAGCCCCAGGGAGGTAGCAACAGTGGCAACTGGCCTGACCCCCTGATACTTCTAGAGACTGATCCACCAACTAAAGAATACCCATGGTGCTGGCCACAAATGAGGCAGAGGAGGGTCTTGTTATCAGTCAGGGTGGGGGGGAGAGGCCCTTGGTCCTAAGGTGTTAAATCCCCCAGTATAGGAGAATGACAAGGAGGAAAGACAAGAGTCGGTGGGTGGGTGGGAGGGTGGGTTGGAGAATATCCCCATATTGGCAGAGGGGAGGCAGAGGGAATGGGGAGGTTCCAAAGGGGAGATCTGAAACATTTGAAATGTAAATAAAATATGAAAATAAAAAAAAATAAAAAAATAAAAAGATCACAGAGGGTGTTAAACACCACTGCTATGTTCTCATAGTCCTTAGACTATCTATCATACAACACCAAGGTGTGGAAAGACAGGTAGAAGGAAATAATGATCTTCAAAGAGTTTGAAATAACTACACTGAGTAGGTAGTCTCACGAGAAATGTGGCACACAGAGCACAGTCCAACCCAACTGTACCAACATTAGGAAGTGCACAGAAGAAACATTCAGTCTTTACATAATAGACATTGTTTTGTCACCTTTAAGTACTGAACCAAATGACATGTTACATCATTAGATCTCCTGTGCAGCAAGTGTCAGAGACAGATGTGTTGGAAATGGCTCGAGATTGATTTTCTTCTCAGACTACACCCATAAAAATTGAAGATAATAGATGGAAAGAAAAACTTACTGTGATGGAAGAAGATCTGTTGAGAATAAAAAATGAGATGGACTAAGGGTGCACCCTGGAGAATGGGGTTAGGAAGATCGGGCAGGGGAGACTTACCGTGAACTGACATCTATGCTCTCTGCCTCCTCAGTGTGTTGGGAGGTTTGGTAGGTATAAAGGGGTAAGAATGCACTGATCACCATGTCTCCATCCTGGTATACATTGTCTAAGGAAGAGACAAAACACTTAGAGGGGAACATTTTGCACAGAATCATAGGAAGCTTGAGGGTAAAAAAGAAAATAAACAAAGTAGGCATTGTGAAGTTTTCTTTGAGCATGAACGTAATCTGCTGTGATGCCAGTTGCTCACTCTCAGCAGTTGAATATGTGAGCAATTCTGTAGGTTTATAAGTGTTACAGACATAGGAGTCCTTTCAACTATATAGTCATTGGCAGAAAGCTTTTTCCAGTCCCCTGGAGAAAATTTCAACATTTTGTACCTTCAGGCTTCACAGCTGAGATCCTCTTAAAAGTGACAAACGCATGTTGAAAAAACATGTTTGCGGGCCATCTCATGTCTCTGGTAGTAATCTGTAGTATGTCATCAATATGTAGTATTCCATCCAAGTCCAAGAATAAAAAAAAAGCCACCAAACAAATAAAAACAGAACCAACACAAATGAAGAAGATTGGCTATCCTGCAGGAGTTCATAAGCTATTGGCACCAACAGCGTTTGATAAAATTAAATTACTATATACCTGAAGATTCAAAGTTAGATGTATGAAGAAAGTATCCAGCCCAGAAGGGTCTCTCTGCATATATGGAGAACAGTGCCACACAGTGTTCATGTAATGAGGGTCATCTGTTTTATACAAGGTTCAGTGCAGGCACTCTGCATTCCCCAGGATTCCCAGTATCTACACTGATTTCACAGACAAAGATCCTTACTGTGTGATGAATATGCATAGATACATCATATACATCAATGCTGTATCTACATTTATACCTGCATGTACATCTACACAGTATCATGCTTTCCAGTTAAGTACTATAGCAAGTTGGAAACAGTGTAGTTGGTTATTACTTTGAGAGACAAGAGAATGTTGTTCTGATTCGAATTTGATGCTGTAAAAGGATTTTGGAAGTTAGGCCTAGAAATGTCACTGAGAGTTGAAAACACATTGATTTGTTCTGGAGGAGAATGAAAGATAAAAAAGATGGAAAGGGGTGCATAGAACAGAGGCTTGGCTTGTGGAATTTTAGAGGGAAACAAAGACTGATTGGTTTTTATGTGAAAAATCTAATGTTCTGGTTAGCTGGGGCCAAAGAGTCAGCTCTGATTAACAAGGTACTAAAAATACTACATTAGAACATTTGCTTTACTGGGATATTGTTCAGCTTGAGCTAAGAAATTAGTGTTGATTAAGAAGAGACTGAAATTTTTGAGGGAAAATCTAATGTAAAATATTTTCTGAGTGTAAGCACACAGAAGCTATGTTTTAGACATGACCAGTGTTGGACCTTATTCTGGAAACCAAATGTGATGTGCATGTGTAGTTGTGTGCAGGTGTGTAAACCTGGACATTCCTGCATGAGAAAATGTTGTGAATTTGGGTAAACTGTGTCTGTGTGTGTAACTGTGGATGTGCACATACATGTAAGGGTGATGTTTGTGTGGAAGTTCAAGATTATTTCCCCATGCTTACAGAGAAAGCATGTATTTACTGAGCCATCTCCATACTCCATAATTAGTTTCTCATTGTCTCCTCTCTGTCTGTCACATTCCCACAACTTTTCTAGCCTCTACTCATCACAGTTCATTCTATTTCTCTAGAAACAAAATTTTAAACACTTACATGTGAATGAAATACTTGTTTTTGTGCCTGTTGTATACAACAACAGTGTGTCTTTTACTTATTAACACCATTCCACATACGAGCTTATTCTTGCTTGTTTATACATGAATAATACTCCATTGTGGATACATATATTAAAATAGAATAGAAATTCAGTCAGAATTTTAGTACTTTAATTTTGTGTTTTAATCCACAATTATAATTGAGATTTTATTGATTATGCATCAGTTCAGATGTTTGAATTCATACACAAATTTTTGGAAAATATTTATTTTCTTTTTTTAATAAAAAAATTTAATTGTTAGATAATTTCAGAGAAATGTTCCATATAACAATAACACTACAAATCAGTACAGTACTTCTAATGAACAGTTTACCAACAAGTCACAAAGTATCAAGTTATTTATAGGAATTTATGTTGATAAAAATATGTGTATAATGTAGGATATTTATCATAGTATTATATACAGTGGTGAACTATGAGAAACATGTCAAAATTAAATACAGAATTGATAAATTATGAAATTACTTGTAGACATTTCTATAATAATTATAATACTACTTTTGGCTAAAATTATAGAAGCTAATATTATCATCATCTTATACTTTCACATTATAAATATGATTAAAATGAATTAAATCACTGTGTAAACACATTATGCAATTGGAAATTATATCTGACAGATCCAGTCTTACAGTTTTATAGACCATTCAGTTTTTTCTCCTTTGAAATGACAAAGGAAAGTTGACTTCAGTCAAAACAGCACACAACCTAATCTCATAAATCACAGGTTTAATGTTACTTGTTTTCAGTAAGCTTTGAAAACCTTACTACTGTCGCAATCAACTAGAAATAAATTGACAACTCTTGACTAAATTTAGAGAAAATAAATACTAGTCTTCTAAAATATACAGGACTCACCTCCCTAATGTGACCATAAAATTCAAATTCAATTATCTCCCTTGAAGATATGTTAGCTTCACTCTGAGCAAAGTGCAACGTTCCTTTACGTTTCCCACGGCCATTACACTGAAATTCATCATATACCTCTAACACTTGCTGAAGTTACCCCTTAAATATTTCTGTTTGACCAATATGAAGTGTCCTTCCTTATCTTTTTTGATAACTTTCGGTTTAAAGTTGATTTTGCTTAATATTAGAATGGCTGCTCCATCTTGTCTCTTGGGACCATTTGCTTGGGATTTTGCTTTCCAACCTTTTATTCTGAGGTAGTGTCTTTGTCACAGTGCTGCCTTTCCTGTATGCAGCAAAATGCTAGGTCCTGTTAACATATCCAGTATGTTAGTCTAAGGCTTTTTATTGGGGAACTGTGCCCATTGATGTCAAGAGATATTAATGAAAAGGGATTGTTACTTCCTGTTACTTTTATTGTTAAAGATGGTATAATGTTTGTGTGGCTATCTTCTTTTGGGATGGTCGAAAGATTACTGTCTTGCTTTTTCTAGGGTGTAGTTTCCCTCTTTATGTTGGTGTTTTCCATCTATTATCCTTTGTATGGCTGGATTTGTGGGATGATATCGTGTAAATTTGGTTTTCTCATGGAATATCTTGTTTTCTCCCTATATGGTAATTGAAAGTTTTGCTGGGTATAGTAGCCTGGGGTGGCGATTTTGTTCTCTTAGGTTCTGTATGACATCTTTCCAGAATCTTCTAGCTTTTCAAGTCTCTAGTGAGAAGTCTGGTGTAATTCTGATAGGTCTGCCTTTATATGTTACTTGACCTTTTTCCCTTACTGCTTTTAGTATTCTTTCTTTGTTTAGTGCATTTGGTGTTGTCTTAGTCAGGGTTTCCATTCTTGCACAAACGTTATGACCAAGATGCAAGTTGGTGGGAAAAGGGTTTATTCAGCTTACATTTCCAATTGATGTTCATCACAAAAGGAAGTCAGGACTGGAATTCTAGTAGGTCAGGAAGCAGGAACTGATGCAGAGGGCATGGAGGAATGTTTCCTACTGGCTTGCTTCCCCTGGTTTGCTCAGCTGACTTTCTTATAGAGCCCAAGTTTATCAGCCCACAGATGGTACCACGCACAAGGGTCCCATCCCCTTGATCAGTAATTGAGAAAAGGCCTTATAGCTGGATCTCATGGAAGCATTTTCACAACTGAAACTCCTTTCTCTGTGATAACTCCAGCTTGTGTCAAGTTGACAGAAAACCAGAGAGTACATGTGTTTTGATTATTATATGACTGGAGGAATTTCCTTTCTGGCCCAGTCTATCTGGAGTTCTAAAGGCTTCTTATTTTTTTATTATTCTGTAATATTTTAATTTTTAATATGCTGTACAATTTGCTTATGCATTACTGTTTCCATACTCTTAATCTAATTAAGTGCCATTCTATTTTTATTTTTTTTTCATATTTTATTTACATTTCAAATGTTTCCCCCTTTCCAGATCTCCCCTTAGTAACACCCACCCACCAAACCACTCACCCTCCAAACCACCCACCTACCCTCGTCTTCCCTCCTTGTCCTTCTCCTATACTGTGGGATCTAACACCCTCAGGCCCAAGGGCCTCTCCTCCCCCTGATGGATAACAAGACCCTCCTCTGTGGCTTTTGTGGCCAGCACCATGGGTCCCTCAATGTGTATTCTTTGGTTGGTGGATCAGTCTCCAGGAGTATTGGGGAGTTAGACCGGTTGCCACTGTTGCTACCTCTTTGGGGCTCCACACTCCCTCAACTCATTCAGTCCTTTCTCCCAGTCATCCATCTGGGACCTCACACTCAGCCCTACTGTTGCTGTAAAGTGACTCTTGGGTATTTCAATCTCTTGGGCTAATAACCACTTAACAGTGAGTAAATACCATTTTCATTCTTTTGTGACTGCGTTACCTCCCTCACAGTGATATTTTCAAGATCCATCCATTTGCCTGCGAATTTCATAAAATCATTGTTTTTAATAGCTGAGTAGTATTCCATTGTGTAAATGTACCACATTTATTGTATCCATTCCTCTGTGGAGGGACATCTGGGTTGTTTCCAGTTTCTAGCTATTATAAATATGGCTGCTATGAACATAGTGGAACATGTGTCTTTATTACATGTTGGAGCATCTTCTGGGTATATGCCCAGGAGTGGAATAGCTGGGTCCTCAGGTAGTATTATGTTCATTTTTCTGAGGGTCCACCAAACTGATTTCCAGAGAGGTTGTATCAACGTGCATTCCTACCAGCAATGGAGGAGTGTTCCTCTTTCTCCACATCCTCGCCAACATCTGCTGTCACCTGAGTTTTTGATCTTAGCCATTCTGACTGGTATGAGGTGAAATCTCACGGTTGTTTTGATTTGCATTTCCCTGATGACTAAGGATGTTGCACATTTCTTTAGGTGCTTCTCAGCCATTTGAATTTCCTTAGTTGAGAATTCTATGTTTAGCTCTCTTCCCCATTTTTTGATAGGGTTATTTGGATCTCTGGAGTCTAGCTTCTTTAGTTCTTTGTATACCTTGGATATTAGCCCTGTATCGGATGTAGGATTGGTAAAGATCTTTTCCCAAGCTATAGGTTGCTGTTTTGTCTTATTTACAGTGTCCTTTGCCTTACAAAAGTTTTGTAATTTTATGAGGTCCCATCTGTCAATTCTTGATCTTAGAGCACAAGCCATTGGTGTTCAATCCTAGAACATTTCCCCTGTGCCCAAGTGTTCAAGATCCTTCCCCACTGTCCCTTCTATTAGATTCAGTGTATCTGGTTTTATGTGAAGGTCCTTGATCCACTTGGACTTGAGCTTTGTACAGGGAGATAGGAATGGATCAATTCGCAGTCTTCTACAAGTAGACCGCCAGTTGAACCAGCACCATTTGTTGAAGATGCTGTCTTTTTTTCCACTGGATGGTTTTAGCTCCTTTGTCAAAGATCAAGTGACCATATGTGTGTGGGTTCGTTTCTGGGTCTTCGATTCTATTCCATTGATCTACCTGCCTGTCACTGTACCAATACCGTGCAGATTTTATCACTATTTCTCTGTAGTACAGCTTGAAGTCAGGGGGGCTGATTCCCCCAGGAGACCTTTTATTGGTGAGGATAGTTTTTGCTATCCTGGGTTTTTTGTTATTCCATATGAATTTGAGAATTGCTCTTACTAGGTCTATGAAGAACTGAGTTGGGATTTTGGGGATTGCATTGAATCTGTATATTGCTTTCCACAGGATGGCCATTTTAACTATGTTAATCCTGCCTATCCATGAGCATGGGAGGTCTTTCCATCTTCTGAGGTCTTCTTAGATTTCTTTCTTCAGAGACTTGAAGTTCTTATCATACAGATCTTTCACTTGTTTGGTTAGAGTCACACCAAGATATTTTATATTGTTCGTGACAATTGTGAAGGGTGTTATTTCCCTAATTACTTTCTCAGCCTGTTTATCCTTCAAGTATAGGAAGGCTACTGATTCGCTTGAGTTAATTTTGTATCCAGCCACTTTGCTGAAGTTGTTTATCAGCTGTAGCAGATCTCTGGTGGAGTTTTTAAGGTCACTTAAGGATACCATCATATCATCTGCCAATAGTGATATGATTTCTTCCTTTCCAATTTGTATACATTTGACCTCCTTTTGTTGTCTAATTGCTCTAGCTAGAACTTCAAGTACTATATTGAATAGGTAGGGAGAGAGAAGTCAACCTTGTCTAGTCCCTGATTTTAGTGGGATTGCTTCGAGTTTCTTGCCATTTAGTTTGATGTTGGCCACTTGTTTGCTGTATATTGCTTTTACTATGTTTAAGTATGCTCCTTGAATTCCTGTTATTTTCAAGACTTTTATCATGAAGGTATGTTGAATTTTCTCAAATGCTTTTTCAGCATCTAATGAAATGACCTTGTGGTTTTTATCTTTCAGTTTGTTTATGTAGTGGATTACATTGATAGATTTCTGGCTATTGAACTTTCCCTGCATCCCTGGGATGAAGCCTACTTGATCATGGTGAATGATTTTTTGATGTGTTCTTGGATTCAATTTGCAAGAATTTTATTGAGTATTTTTGCATCAATATTCATAAGGGAAATTGGTCTGAAGTTTTCTTTTATTGTTGGGTCTTTGTGGGGCTTTGGTATCAGTGTATCTGTGGCCTCGAAGAATGAATTGGGTAGTATTCCTTCCTTTTCTATTTTGTGGAATAGACTGAAGAGTACTGGTATTAGGTCTTCTTTGAAGGTCTGATAGAATTCTTCACTGAACCCATATGGTCCTGGGCTTTTTTTGGTTGAGCGTCTGTTAATGACTGCTTCTATTTCTTTGGGGGTTATGGGACTGTTTAGATGGTTTATCTGATCCTGATTTAACTTCGGAAATTGGTATCTGTCTAGAAATTTGTCCATTTCCTCCAGATTTTCCAATTTCCTTGCATATAGGCTTTTATAGTAGGAACTGAGGATATTCTTAATTTCCTCAGAGTCTGTTGTTATATCTCCATTTTTATTTCTAATTTTGTTAATTTGGATATTGTCTCTGTGCCCTCTGGTTTGTCTGGCTAAGGGTTTATCTATCTTGTTGATTTTCTCAAAGAACCAGCCCCTGGTATTGTGGATTCTTTGTATAGTTCTTTTTGTTTCCACTTCGTTGATTTCTTCCCTCAATTTGATTATTTCCTGCCTTCTACTCCTCTTGGGTGTATTAGCTTTTTTTCTTCCAGAACTTTCAGATGTGCTGTTACGCTGCTAGTATATGCTCTCTCCAGTTTCTTTTTGGAGGCATTCAGAGCTATGAGTTTTCCTCTTAACACTGCTTTCATTAAGTCCCATAGGTTTGGGTATGTTGTACTTTCATTTTCATTAAATTTTAGGAAGTCTTTAATTGTTTTCTTTATTTCTTTTGACTAAGTTATCACTGAGGAGAGTATTGTTCAACTTCCATGTGGATTTGGGTTTTCTGCTATTGTTGTTGCCATTGAAGACCAACCTTAATCCGTAGTGATCTGATAGGAGGCATGGGATTCTTTCATCTTCTTATATCTGTTGAGGTTTCTTTTGTGACCAATTATATGATCAATTTTGGAGAAGGTACCATGAGGTGCTGAGAAGAAGGTATATTCTTTTGATTTAGGATGACATATTCTATAGATCTGTTAAATTCATTTGGTTCATAGCATCTGTTAGTTTCACTGTGTCTCTGTTTAGTTTAAGTTTCCAAGATCTGTCCATTGTTGATAGTGGGGTGTTGAAGTCTCCCACTATTATTGTGTGAGGTGCAGTCTGTGCTTTGAGCTTTAGGAGAGTTTCTTTTATGAAAGTGGTAGCTCTTGTATTCGTGGCATAGATATTCAGAATTGAGAGTTCTTCTTGGTAGATTTTTCCTTTGATGAGTATGAACTGTCCTTCCTTATCCTTTTTGATGACTTTTGGTTGAAAGTCAATTTTATCCGATATTAGAATGTCTATTCCAGCCTGTTTCTTGGGGCCATTTGCCTGGAAAATTGTTTTCTAGCCTTTTACTCTGAGGTAGTGTTTGTCTTTAACACAGAGGTGCATTTCCTGAATTCAGCAAAATGCTGGGTCCTGTTTGTGGATCCAGTCTGTCAGTCTATGTTTTTTTTTTTTTTTTTTTTGGTGAGTTGAGACCACTAATGTTAAGAGATATTAAAGAATAATTATTGTTATTTCCTGTTATTTTTGATGTTGTTTATATTGTTTGTGTGACTATCTTCTTTTGAGTTTCTTGAAAGATTACTTTCTTACTTTTTCTTGAGTGTAGTTTCCCTCCTTGAGTTGGTGCTTTCCATGTATTATTCTTTGTAGGGCTGGGTTTGTGGAAACATACTGTGCAAATTTGGATTTGTTGTAGAATATTTTTGTTTCACCATCTATGGTTATTGAGAGTTTTGCTGGGTATAGCAGCCTGGGCTGGCACTTGTGTTCTTTTAGAGTCTGTATGAGATCTGCCCAGGATCTTCTAGATTTCATAGTCTCTGGTGAGAAGTCTGGTGTAATTCTGATAGGTCTACCTTTATATGTTACTTGCCCCTTTTTTTCTTACTGCTTTTAATATTCTTTCCTTGTTTTGTGTATTTGGTGTTTTGACTATAATGTGACGGGTGGAATTTCTTTTCTGGTCCAGTCTATTTGACGTTCTGTAGGCTTCTTGTACATTTATGTTCATCTCTTTCTTTAGGTTAGGGAATTCTTCTTCTATAATTTTTTTGAAGATATTTACTGGTCCTTAAAGTTGGGAATCTTCACTCTCTTCTATACTTATTATCCTCAGGTTCTGTCTTCTCATTGCATCCTGGATATCTTGGGTTTTTAGGGTTAGGAGCTTTTTGGATTTTGTGTTTTCTTTGACTGTTGTGTCCATGTTTTCTGTGGTATCTTCTGCACCTGAGATTCTCTCTTCCATCTCTTATATTCTGTTGGTGATGCTTGCATCTATGACTCTTGATTTCTTTCCTATGTTCTCTAACTCCAGGGTTGTCTCCGTTTGTTATTTCTTTATTGTTTCTATTTCTGTTTTTTTTCCTGAATGGTTTTGTTCATTTGTTTGATTTTGTTTTCCTGTAATTCTGCCTGTTTGATTGTGTTTTCCTGTAATTCTTCAAGGGATTTTTGTGTGTCCTCTTTAAAGGCTTTTAGTTGTTTAGCTGTGTTCTCCTGTATTTCTTTAAGGGAGTTATTTATTTCCTTCTTAAAATCTTCTATCATCCTCTTGTAAGTGATTTTAAGTCTGAGTCTTCCTTTTCTGGTGTGTTAGGGTATCCAGGGCTGGCTGTGGTGGGAGAGTTGGGTTCTGATGAAGCCAAGTAGTCTTGGTTTCTGTTCTTTGTGTTCTTGCCCTTCCCTTTTGCCATCTGGTTATCTCTGGTGTTAGCTGGTCTTTCTCTCTCTGATTGTGACTTGTCTTTACTTCAAGCCCAGATGTCAATATTCCTGGGAGACCAGTTCTCTCTCCCAGCTGTTCTTCAGATCCTGCATCTGGAGTCCTCCTGTTGCTGCTTTTCCACACAATTGTGCAGCTTGCTTTCTCCCTGGGCTGTTTGTCTATGGAGGCCTGGTGGTCCAGGCAGGGGTCTCTGGCCACAGGTGGTAGCAGGCAGGCTCTTACCCCCTGGCTTTTCCTCAGTCCCTGTGTCTGGAGCCCTCCTTTTGCTGGCTCCTCAGCACAGGTGGCCGGGTAGTGTTCTCCCTGTGCTCTTTGTCTATGGAGGCCTGGTGGTCCAGGCAGGGATGAACCACATTTTCTGTATCCATTTTCTATCGTGAGAAATCTGTGTTTTGTCCAGCTTCTGGCTATCACAAACAAGGCCACTACGAATATCGTGGAACACCTGTCTGATGCAGGATTTTCCCTGTCCAATTACATTAAGGCCACAAGAGCCTTGTGATTGTGCAGGGAACAGCGAGGTGGATCTAAGAGTTACTCAGGAGAGCATCTGGGGAGAGAGGAGGAAGGAAAGAAGATGACAGCAGAGGTAAACTGGCATAGCACCACTGATGGTTATATTATCATAAAGGTTAGAAGTTTGGAATAATTTGTCTAATCTAGTTGGGCAGCTTTTATCATTATCAATTTGGCTCTGAAATTATTGTATTGGCATCTTGTAAATTGTGTTTTTATTGATACATAAATCTGATTGGTTAACTATGTGGTTAAGTTTTAATTCTACCAGTTAATTGGGTGTTGAGATGGCTGACCATGGGGCAGGCAGTTACTTTGTGAGCCTGGTGGTAAAGATCCTCCAAGGGACTCAGCAAGGGAGAGTTGGCATGCTGAGAGAGTGAGATAGTCCAACAGGAGATCTGCTATGGCACACCAGTTGCCAGCCCAAGCACAGGAATGAGTTTGTTCTCTTTTATAATATTTCCCACTACAGGTGCCCCTGTGGCATGGTGGGGCAGCTGCTACTGACCCCCCCTTACTTATTCCAATCAAAACATTTTTCAAAAATCCAGGGACATAAATAATTTTGTTTTCTCAGACATATATTGGATTCAACAAATTACTCAAGATAGGCCCCTACTTAAATTAAAATTAGATGGCAAAGTTTTTTTATGGCCTTATAGATACTGGGGCAGATGCTACAATAATCTCTGAAAAACATTGGCCTTCTACATGGCCCCTCGTGGCTTCCTTGACCTACCTCAAGGGCATTGGACAGACTTCCAACCCTCAACAGAGTTCCAAGATTCTCACTTGGTCTAATGAAGAGGGCAACAATGGCACTATTCAACCTTATGTTGTGCCCAGTCTACCGGTTAATCTCTGGGGCAGAGATATCCTTGCCCAGTTAGATCTTGTTATGTGTAGCCCTAATGAGGCCGTATGTTGAATCAAGGGTTCAGCCCTGGGCAGCGTCTAGGAAAGAACTTGCAAGGAATAAAAGAACCTATTTCTGTAGTGCAAAACACTGATCATTTGTGTCTAGGCTCAGAAAAGTTTTTCTAGGGGCTGTTGACATCCCTGTACCCCATGCAGATAAGATCATTTGGAAATCTGATAACTGTGTGGGTTGATCAATTGCCTATGACTTCTGAAAAATTGGCTGCGGCAACCTTGTTAGTACAGGAACAACTTGCTACTGGTCGAATTGAACCTACTACCTCCCCCTGGAATACCTGTATCTTTGGTATAAAGAAAAAAACTGGCAAATGGAGACTGTTACAAGATCTGAGAAAAATAAATGAAAACATGGTCATCATGGGGGCATTACAGCCCGGTTTACTCACACCTGTGGCCATTCCTGCTGAATATTACAAAATAATAATAGATCTTAAAGGTTGGTTTTTCACCATCCCTTTACATGCAGCTGACAGACAGAGGTTTGCCTTCAGATTTCCGATTGTTAATTTCAAAGGGCCCATGCCTCGTTTCCAATGGTAAGTCCTCCCTCAGGGTATGGCTAATAGTCCAACTCTCTGCCAGAAGTTCATTGCTCAGATAATTGATCCTTCTCATGATGCATGGCTATCCCTTTATATTGTCCACTATATGGATGATATTCTCTTAGCAGGTCCAGATGGGACCCAGCTGTTTTACTGCTGTCAAGAGTTATCACAAAATTTGACAGCCAGGGGGCTCCAAATTGCTCCAGATAAAATTCAATTACAAGACCCTTACTTTTATTTAGGATTTGAACTCCATCATCAAAAAATTACCACTCAAAAACCATGTTTTAAAGTCAGTCATTTGAGAACACTTAATGATTTCCAAAAATTGTTGGGAGATATGAATTGGATTAGACCCTACCTTAAACTTACCACAGGAGAGCTTAAGCCTCTTTTTGATATTCAAAAAGGTAATCCAGATCCCTCCTCTCCTCAACTTTTTACACCAGAGGCCTTACAGGCTCTCCATGTAGTTTATAAAGCCATTCAATCACAGTCTCCTTCATCTCCTATGATAAACCATTTAAATTTGTTGTGTGTGCTAACCCACATACACCCATGGGAATATTATGCAGGATGGCCCCCTGTTATGGGTTCATCTTTCTGTTTCTCCCCCAAAATTTCTTGCCCCATACACCTCCTTGG
This sequence comes from Rhynchomys soricoides, assembly GCA_019843965.1. NCBI lineage: Eukaryota > Metazoa > Chordata > Mammalia > Rodentia > Muridae > Rhynchomys > Rhynchomys soricoides. The sequence goes on along the minus strand of JADRCH010000633.1, from coordinate 57,945 downwards.
TTGCAGAATTACTTCTTATGGGGTGAAAACAGAGCCATTAATTCTTTGGCAGAGATCCTGATAAGATAATTGTGCCTTACTCAAAAGAACAAATAGATTGGTTAATGCAAACTCCTGATGAGTGGCCTGTTATATGTTCCTCCTTTATGGGAGTCATAGATAATCATTACCCTGCTGATAAGCTTGTTAAATTTGCAAGGATACACCCCATTTTCATCCCCAAGATTACTTCCTCCCACCCTATAGCTGGTGCTTGTTTAGACTTTACTGATGGGTCTTCCAATGGAATGGCAGCATATATTGTTCACGGGCAAGCAATATCTATCAAGTCTCCCTATACAGCCTTCCAGATTGTTGAACTTTATTCAGTGATATAAGTTTTCCAATTGTTGACAGATTGTTCCTTTAATCTGTATACTGACAGTGCCTATGTGGCCAACTCCATTCCTGTTTTAGACACTGTCCATTACAGTTACCCTTCTACAAACGCTGCCTCTCCTTTTCTTCAGTTACAAAAATTAATTACAACCAGACAACTTCCTTTTTATATTGGTCATCTTAGAGCACATTCTGACCTACCTTTATCAGAAGGAAATGTGTGCACTGATGCTGCCACCTGATCGGTTTTCCCCATCCTTACAGATATGGTTGCAAAGGCTAAACAAGACCATGCCTTACATCACCTAAATGTCCAAACTCTATGACTTCTCTTTAAGCTGACTCATGAACAAACACATCAGATTGTTAAACAATGCCCCACTTGTGTCATGTTATTTTCTGTCCCCCATCTTGGAGTTAACCTCTAAGGCCTGGTCCCTAATGAGATTTGGCAGATGGATGTTACACATTTTGCTGAATTTGGCAAGTTTAAATATATTCATGTCACAACTGATACCTTTAGCAGGTTCATTTTTGCCTGTCTACAAACTGGTAAGGCTGGTAAAAATGTCATTGCTCACGTGCTGATCTGCCTTTCTGTTATGGGCAAGCCTAGAATGATTAAAACTAATAATGGTCCCAGTTATACTGGAACTAAATTTCCACAATTCTGTTCTCAGCTACAGATCAAGCATGTCACATGTATCCCTTATAATCCCCAGGGACAAGGCATTGTTGAGCATGCACATCAGACACTAAAAACCACCCTTCAAAAATTAAGAAGGGGTGACCTATACCCCACAAAAGGATCTCCTAAGAATATTCTGAACCATGCATTGTTTGTGCTTAAGTTTTCAAAATTGGATGTGTATGAAAAGTCAGCTGCTGACCGCCTCTGGCACCCAAAGACTGACAAAGACTTTGCCTCAGTCATGTGGAAAGATCCACTCATTTACAAATGGAATGGACCAGATCCAGTCCTTATATGGGCCCGAGGATCTGTTGGTGTTTATGATGCAAAAGAAGGAGCAGCACAATGGCTGCCGGAGAGATTGGAAAAACATATTGACATCTCCTGAGAAGTTGATAAATAAATAATCCAGGGAAAAAAGGTTTCCCTGAGATGTCCTCCCTTTTCTTTCTTCCAGGTCTTCAAATGATTCCCACAGGACTGAGAAGTCTGGTCTTCGTGACAACCTTAACACCCCTGATTATGGGAGGAACAACTATTCATCAACCCTTCAATCTCCCTGGCTGGTAATAAATGGGGACGGTGATGTTATTTGGAGCACACCAAAGGTCACACACCCCAACAACTGGTGGGCTGAGCTTTATCCATACCTCTGCAAATTGGCCATGGGTGCCCCAGCTAACTGGCATTTAGAGGGATATCATGAACAACAAAAAGCACCCTCTTTGCCTTCCCCTCATGGGAGGCATGGCCTTGACCCATGGGGAAGTTGTGGCACAATGGATAGAAGAAGCATGCTCAGGGTGCTCCCCTTTTACATCTGCCCCAGTTTCCAAAGAAGCTGCACCTTAAACCCACAGTGCGGGGGCAAGGCAGATTACTTCTGCCGTAACTGGGGCTGTGAAACCTCAGGGGATACTTATTGGAAATTCTCTTCCTCATGGGACTATACTAAAGTAACTGCCAATTATACACATCATAAACCCGGAGACCAGGGCTGGACTAATGTAGAAGATTGTTCTGGGTGGTGCCACCCATTACATATCCAGTTCACTGAACCTGGAAAAGGGTACAAAAATTGAGCAAAGGGAGTCTCCTGGGGCCTAAGACAATACAAAGAATGCTATGACAATAGAGTGGTCTTCATCATAAAATTACAGACACGCCTGCCAGAGGCAGATAAACCAGCTACACCCGTAGGGCCTAATCTTGCCCTAAACCCCTCCCTTCCTGTAATAAAAGCCTCCAGTCCCCCTCACATGGTTGGAAATCCTGTTACTGCCCAACACTTTAAAGAAGACCAAGGGCTTGATATCCGACAGTTTATTTTAGAAATTGTCAATCAAACCCTTAGCGTGCTTAATCATTCTCACCCCAAGCTCACCCAGTTCTGTTGGTTGTGCTATCATTCTGATCCTCCCTTTTATGAAGGGATTGCAATAGATATGAATATTTCTAAGACTCAGGATGCTTCAATGTGTAGATGGAATCAACAGAGAGATGGCAAACTGACCTTGAGCAAAATCTCTGGCCAAGGACTGTGCACAGGAAACAAATTCCCTCTACCCATACCCATCTTTGCTATAAGACACTTCCCATTCCTTCCTTTTCCACATATCTTCTCCCTTCCAATGATACATGGTGGGCCTGTAGTGATGCACCTTACACCTTTCCAATCTAAGATCCAATGATACCTTTTTCTGCAAACTTGTATAGCTCATACCCTGCCTAACTTACTATACGACCAATGATTTTGCTTAGCTGTGGGATCCTGTAAATGATCATGCCCTGCTTAGAACAACACATGAAGTCATAACAGCAGTTACCCTATCTGTCCTCCTTGGTCTCAGCAGTGCCAGGGCCAGGACAGGCATAAATTCACTAGTTCTTTCCAACAAACATTTCACTGACCTGCAACGAGCTATGGATCAAGATATAGAGAGGCTTGAGACTGGTATTATCAACTTAGAAAAATCTCTCGTCTCTCTGCCTGAAGTGGCTCTACAAAACCGAAGAAGGTTCGACTTGCTTTTCCTCCAACAGGGGGGACTTTGCGCAGCCCTTAAGGAAGAATGTTGCTTCTATACAGATTATACTGGTGTAGTCAGGAATAGTATGGCCAAGGTCAGAGAGGGATTAGAACAGAGGAAAAAAAGAACTAGATGAGGTCTGGTTTAGAAACTGGTTTTCTGCCTCCCCATGGCTCAGCAACCTCCTTCCCTCCCTCCTAGGACTCCTAGGTGGATTTTTCCTGCTTCTTGCTTTTGGCACATGGGCCTTTAATTGACTTACAGGTTTTATCAACAAGTTGATTCCCTGGCATCTTGACCTATACAGGTACATTACCATCGCCTTGATCTGATCGATGGAGGCATTGACTTCCCTGAGGAGAGTGAGAATCCCATGGGAGCTGCATAAAACTCAGATTTGTGCACACCTGCATGTGAGCAGCATGGGCACCAGAAGAGGTGCAAGGCAAAGCACTGCAAGGGGAGGACCATGTATTCTGTTTCTGAGTCCCTAGTGGAGAAAACCTGATTGCATAGAGGTTGGTATTCAGAGGTGTCACTTAACCATTGGTACTGTGGAGACACTTTGACCCTTTCCTCCTCAAAAACACCACTTAAGACAATCACCAAAGAAGCTGTTAGGAGAATCAGGTCAATACTCCCCCTCTCTGGTAAAAGCCCAGCCATCTTTTAAAAGGACCCTTGCTCACGCACTAACCTACACACATAGCATAAAATAAATAAAAAGGGAGGAAATGCTGTGGACCAACAGTGTTAGGGTTTTTCTTATTAACCTAGGTAATGCCGTTTTGTTTTAGAGTTAGGCTTGGGGTGATTGTAGGCCTAGATTTCTACTTCTGAGAAGTAACTGAAAGCTTCCCAGAGACCAGGTATCCCTACCGTGATTGAGCAGTTAAGCAGTAGAGATATTTGACCAGGTGTTCCTCTTATGGTTGAGCAGTTAAGCAGTAAGATAGTGCATCCTATTTGTGGAAGGAATTGCATTTACAGAAGATTGTATCATTTCTTGGAATTTCCCCTACCCCTGCTGCCTCCCTGCTCTTCATTATATAAACTATGTATAGTACATAGGTCTGACAGAGCTTGATCAGAATATAGACTTGCTCTCATTCCTTATGTCTCTTGTCTCTTCATTAGTCCATCCCTTCCTTAGGTCCATGTTGATGAAACAAACAGCCAGAGAAACAGACAGCCAATTAGACCAGCACCATTTATTGAAGATGATTTCTTTCTTCTATTGTATATTCTTGGCTTCTTTGTCAAAGATCCAGTGTGTGTAAGTATGTGGTTTTATTTCTGAGCCTTCAATTCAATTCTATTGGTCAACCTGTCTGTCTCTCTAGCAATATCATGCAATTTTTAATCACTATTGCTCTGTAGTAAAGCTTGAGGTCAGGGATGATGATTTCCCCCACCCATTGTTCTATTGTTAAGATTTGTTTTCACTATTTTGGGTTTTTTGCCTTTCCAGATGAATTTGAGAATTGCTTTTTCCATGTCTTTGAAGAATTGTGTTGGGATTTTGATGGGGATTGCATTGAACCTGTAGATTGCCTTTGGTAGGATGAACGCTTTTACTATGTTAATTCTGCCAAGCCATAAGCATAAGAGTTCTCTCCATTTGCTGAGATCTTTGATTACTTTCTTCAGAGACTTGAAATCATTGCCATATATACCTTTCACTTATTTGGTTAGAGTAACCCCAAAATATTCTATATTATCTGTGGCTGTTGTCAAGGGAGTTGTTTCCCTAATTTTTTTCTCAGCCTGTTTATCATTTGTATAAAGGAAGGGTACTAATTTATTTGAGTTAATTTCATATCCGGCCAATGTGCAGAAGTTGTTTATCAGCTGGAGAAGGTCTATGGTAGAATTTTTGGGGTCATTTATGTATACTATCATATCATCTGCAAATGGTGATACCTTTATTTTTCTTTGTCAATATGTGTCCCCTTGATATCCTTCTGTTGTCTTATTGTTCTAACAAGCACTTCCAGTACTATATTGAATAGATATAGGAAGATGGCAGAAAATATTCTAACTCAGGGCCAAAATCATCCAATTAGAAACAAAGAGAATACAAAACAATCAACAAAACCAAAAGCTTGTTCTTTGAGAGAATCAATAAGATAGATAAACCCCTAGAAAAACTAGGTAAAGGGCCTAGAGGCAGTCTCCAAATTAAGCAAATCAGAAATGAAAATGGTGACATAACAACAGAAATTGAAGAAACTCAAATTATCATCAGATCCTACCACAAAAACCTATATTCAACAAAACTGGACAATCTGGATGAAATGGATGATTTTCTAGACAGATACCACATACTAAAGATAAACGAAGAGCTGGTAAATGATCTAAACAGGCCCTTATCACATAAGTAAATAGAAGAAATCACTAAAAACCTCCCAACCCCCCTCCCCCAAAAAAAATCCCAAGGCCAGATGGTTTCAGGGCAGAATTCTACCAGACCTTCAAAGAAGACCTGATACCAATATTCCTCAAACTATTCCATAAAATAGAAACACAAGGAACACTACCCAAATTGTTCTATGAAGCCACAATATGCTTATACCTAAATCACCACGCCAAGACCCTACAAAGAAACAGAACTTCAGACCAATCTCATTTATGAATATCACTATAAAAACACTCAATAGAATTCATGAAAATTGAATGAAAAAACACATCAAAACCATCATTCACCACAATCAAGTAGGCTTCATACCAGTTATGCAAGGTTGATTCAATATATGAAAATTCATTAACCTAATACACTCTATAAACAAACTCAATGAAATAAATTACATGATCATCTCCTTAGATGCAGAAAAAAGCATCTGACAAAATACAACATCCCTAATGTTAAAAGTACCGGAGAGATCAGGAATCCAAGGTCCATACCTTAACATAATAAAAGCAACTGACTGAAAACGAACAGCCAACAGCAAATTAAATGGAGAGATACTTGAAGCAATCCCAATAAAATCGAGGACAGGGCCATATGTTTTAAATTTGACAAAACATTTAAAATATAAAATGAATATAATATAATCTTTAACATTAAATACATAACTTTAAAAGTAGTATTATTCCAAATCACAATATAGGGAGCAGTATGTCACATGTAAAGTTTATGTAAACAAGAGTCTGAAGAAGATGGTTTTGTTGCATCTAATTTAGGAAAAAGATTCCTGAATATTGGTGCTTAGGTAACTTTCTCTTTCGGGTCACCACTGAAATTTGTCCATGGGATGTAGGTCCAAGTGGTAAGATAGATCCTTCCTACTAAGTTAGTGCTCTCTATCAATACCATCATAGACATACCAGACATGTGAATTTATTGTGATGTTAAGTACTAGTAAATTTAAAAATGTGATGAAGTCATGACTTTTGATGTTGCAATTCATATGACTGGAATTAAAAATGAACTTATCATTTCTAAGGTTGTATTTGATACAAATAATCAAACACAAGATAAAATTTTACCACAAAAGTTGTAATGAATAGTTTATACTAGCAACAAATGCCAGTGACTATAGCAAGAGAACATAGGTTACCTCGAATACTGTGTTCAGATATGATACTGATTTTCTGTTGGTTTTTATAGTAACAGCATGAATTAATATATACAAATCAAGACTATTTAAATTTATGTTACAAGAACAATTATGTGGTCAAGTTACAACAAACCTAGTAAATCTATCTATGGTAAATTGTGGAACATTATCCTATATTATCTTGACCTTTGGTTTGATAGATGCTACCGTCACATTTGAACACTGTGAAAGTATTCATCTGGAAGTCATGACTGCATCACATTGTTAATTTTACTACAATGTAACATACAGTGATAATTTATTCTTGGCTGCTTAGAAGGCTAAAACAGCTCAAGATAATTAGTCCTTAACATGAAATACTCTAATGTAACAAACACAGAATATCTAACTCAGGCTTCTGGCATGTGTCACAGATGTGCAAGGCTTTAACCTGACAAACTTTGTTTACAGTACTCAAAACTCTAAATGTGACATGAAGTTCTCTACAATCTGCTTATTTCCACTGAACTCTATTTCTTATGCATTTCAATGAGTTCATGTCAGGTCTCATGAGAATAATATAACATTTGGGGACAAAGATACAACCTAGAAGACCTGTGCTGGAGGCCAAGATAGAGAAGACTTCCACAGCCACCATGATCTTTCCTTTAGTACTGTGGTACACAGGGAGAAATGTGATCCAGACACTACAGAACACCAGCATGCTGAAGGTCAGGAATTTAGCTTCATTGAAGGTGTCAGGCAGGTTCCTGGCCATAAAAGCCACTGTGAAGCTCACTATGGACAGAGCTCCAAGGTATCCCAGGACACAGTAGAAGGCAATTACTGAGCCCTTGTTGCACACAATAATGATATGACCATGTTCAGAGTGTGTGTCTGTGTCCACAAAAGGAGGAGATATTCTCAGCCAGATTCCACAGAAGACAATTTGTATTAGTGTACAGATGGGAATGATGAATTTTGGTGCTCCTGATATAAGCAACCTCCTCAACCTTCTTCCTGGAGCTGTGCTCTTGAAGGCCAGGATGACTGTAATGGTTTTTGCCAAGATAGTAGAAATAGCCACTGTGAAAACAACTCCAAATGTGGTCTGTTGCAGGATGCAGGTGGCTGTGTTGGGCTGACCAATGAATAGAAATGAGCAAAGAAAAGAGAAGATGAGGGAGATGAGAAGGATATAGCTGAGAGTACTGTTATTTGCCTTCACAACAGGAGTCTTTCGGTGCTTTACAAAAATCCCCAAGACAAATGAGGTGAGGATAGAAAAGCACAGTGCCATGCTGGCCAGAGTCATCCCCATGGGACTTTCATAAGCTAGAAATGCCACAGCTTTTTGGATGCAGAGAGTTCGCTCTGTGTTGGCATACTGATCATCTGTACATTTCACACATTGATCAATATCTGGCAAGAAATGCAATGTGACATTAGACTACAACTTCAGTGACTTTCCCCTTTTGTGCACTTCCCAACCTGAATGTTGCCCATTCTGAAATTTGAGCCCACTGTTTGTTTTGTGTGTGTGTGTGTGTGTGTGTGTGTGTGTACAGAAATGAAAATTTATAAAAGATTTCTTCTTTTAAGATTATATCCAATTAATAAAATATCATGTAAATAAAGAAATGTGCGTTTTCTTTTGCATTTCGCATGGGTATTCACGGCACTGTTTTTCTTATCTCCAAAGTAAAGCACCATATTTATTCTTATAATATATATGGTATGCTGTGGTAATTTGTGGAATTCATGATGATAAATATTTGATACTGTTATGTGTAGATCATTGAATGTTATGTTCTCTGGAGCAAGAAGGCGCCTGTTGGATAATTTACTCTTTTCTTCTCATGTCAGAGAAAAGTTAAAGCCCTGCAACCATGCTGAGGTCTTTGGGAATCCCACCAATTATTATGAATGCACCATCAATTAGCAACCATCTACACTTAATTTATAAAATATCATCTATTTGGCTGGGTTTTTTTTCTTAACTTAAAACAAAATGAAGTCACTATTGAAATGGGAATATAAAATGAGGAAATGTCTCCATCAGGTTGGCCATGTACAAGTCTGTGAGGTATTTTCTTAATGATTGTAGTTGGATGTTCTACCCATTTGTGGCCCCTGCCAACCTTGGAGATTCACCCTCAGTTATATTAACAAAGTACATTAAATGGGCTATGAGGAGCAAGATATAAGCAGCTCCATGGACACTGCATTAGTTTCTGAATCCAGATTCCTGCCTTGACTTTATGCCATAACTTCCCTTCATGCTAAACTTTTAACTTGAATGTGAAGTAAATGCTTTACATTTGAAGTTACTTCTGGTTAATTTGCTGAAAGACATAGTCAAATGTGAATATTGGAACAATACAATGAATTTTAATTGCACTAATCAGATTTCTAAATCCTATATACTTTTTGTTTAACTGAGGTTCTAGATAGTCATCTAAGTACCCCAAGTAGAATGATTTGGAAACTACCAAGAAAATACAAAGGATATACACTATGATAACGTGGGGGATATGGCTTTCCTATATGTAAGTTTTAATTTCTACCTCATAATGTTAATTTTTATTTTAATTATATAGAAACTATAGATGAATGTATTCATCTTTCTGTCTTTGCCATTCTCAGTTATCAAGTAGCCAATTTTCCAACAATATTTTGTATAGTACTGTGGCCCAAGTCCTGTCTCCTGTCCACTTTAAAATATCTATTTTAGAGAAGCAGGGATTGAGGGAAAGCCGGGAGGTAAGAACCTGCCTGCTTCCACCTGTGACCAGAGACCCCTGCCTGGGCCACCAGGCCTCCATAGACAAACAACACAGGGAGAAAGCAAACAGCCCACTTGTGTGGAGGAGCCAGTGGAAGGAGGGCTCCAGATGCAGGGACTGAGGAAAAGCCTGCAGGTTTCCACCTGTGGCAGGAGACGTCTGCCTATGCCACCAGGCCTCCATAGACAAACAGCACAAGTAGAAAGCGAACCACCCACTCCACCCACTTGTGTGGAGAAACCAGCAGAAGGAGGGCTCCTTCAGGGACTAAGGAACAGCTGGGAGAGAGAGCTGATCTCCCAGGAATATTGACATCTAGGCTTGAAGGAAAGACAAGTCACAGTCAAAGAGAGAAAGATCAGCTAACACCAGAGATAACCAGATGGCGAAAGATAAGGGCAAGAACACAAGGAACAGGAACCAAGACTATTTGGCTTCAACAGAACCCAACTCTCCCACCACAGCCAGCCCTGGATACCCCAACACACCAGAAAAGGAACACTCAGACTTAAAATCACTTATCAAGAGGATGATAGATGATTTAAAGAAGGAAATAAATAATTCCCTTAAAGAAATACAAGAGAACACAGGTAAACAACTGGAAGCCCTCAAAGAGGACACACAAAAATCCCTTGAAAAATTACAGGAAAACACAATCAAACCGGCAGAATTACAGGAAAACACAATCAAACAAATGAACAAAACCATTCAGGAATTAAAAACAGAAATAGAAACAATAAAGAAATCACAAAGGGAGACAAACCTGGAGTTAGAGAACATAGGAAAGAAATCAGGAGTCATAAATGCAAGCATCACCAACTGAATACAAGAGATGGAAGAGAGAATGTCAGGTGCAGAAGATACCATAGAAAACATGGACACAACAGTCAAAGAAAACACAAAATCCAAAAAGTTTGTAACCGAAAACATCCAAGATATCCAAGATGCAATGAAAAGACAGAAACTGAGGAAAATAGGTATAGAAGAGAGTGAAGACTCCCGACTTTAAGGAGCAGTAAATATCTTCAACAAAATTATAGAAGAAAACTTCCCTAACCTAAAGAAAGAGATGAACATAAATGTACAAGAAGCCTACAGAACGACAGACTGGACCAGAAAAGAAATTCCCACCGTCACTTTATAGTCAAAACACCAAATACACAAAACAAGGAAAGAATATTAAAAGTAGTAAAGAAAAAGGCAAGTAACATATAAAGGCAGACCTATCAGAATCACACCAGACTTCTTACCAGAGACTATGAAAGCTAGAAGATCCTGGGTAGATCTCATACAGACTCTAAAAGAACACAAATGCCAGCCCAGGCTGCTATACCCAGCAAAACTCTCAATAATCATAGATGGGGAAACTAAAATATTCTATGACAAATACAAATTTGCACAGTATGTTTCCACAAACCAAGGCCTACAAAGAATAATACATGGAAAATGCCAACTCAAGGAAGGAAACTACACTCAAGAAAAAGCAAGAAAGTAATGTTTCAACAAACTCAAAAGAAGATAGCCACACAAACAATATAAACAACTTCAAAAATAACAGGAAATAACAATCATTATTCTTTAATATCTCTTAACATCAATGGTCTCAACTCCCCAATAAAAAGACATAGACTGACACATTGGATCCATAAACAGGACCCAGCATTTTGCTGAATTCAGGAAATGGACCTCCGTGTTAAAGACAAACACTACCTCAGAGTAAAGGGCTAGAAAACAATTTTCCAGGCAAATGGCCCCAAGAAACAGGCTGGAGTAGCCATTCTAATATCGGATAAAATTGACTTTCAACCAAAAGTCATCAAAAAGGATAAGGAAGGACACTTCATACTCATCAAAGGAAAAATCTACCAAGAAGAACTCTCAATGCTGAACATCTATGTCCCAAATGCAAGAGCTCCCACTTTCATAAATGAAACTCTAATGAAGCTCAAAGCACACATTGCACCTCACACAATAATAGTGGGAGACTTCAACACCCCACTATCAACAATCGACATATCTTGGAAACATAAACTAAACAGAGACATGGTGAAACTAACAGATGCTATGAACCAAATGGGTTTAACAGATATCTATAGAACATTTCAACCTGCATCAAAAGAATATACCTGCTTCTGAGCACTTCACGGTACCTTCTCCAAAATTGATCATATAATTGGTCACAAAACAAACCTCAACAGATATAAGAAGATTGAAATAATCCCATGCCTCCTATCAGATCACTACAGATTAAGGTTGGTCTTCAATGGCAACAACAACAACAGAAAGCCCACATACACATGGAAGCTGAACAATGCTCTGCTCAGTGATAACTTGGTCAAAGAAGAAATAAAGACAGAAATTAAAGACTTCCTGGAATTTAATAAAATGAAAGTACAACTTACCCAAACCTATAGGACACAATGAAAGCAGTGTTAAGAGGAAAACTCATAGCTCTGAATGCTTCGGAAAAAAAAAAAACTGGAAAGGGCATACACTAACAGCCTAATAGCACACCTGAAAGTTCTAGAACAAAAAGAAGCCAATACACCCAAGAGGAGTAGAAGGCAGGAAATAATCAAATTGAGGGCTGTAATCAACCAAGTGGAAACTAAAAGAACTATACAAAGAATCAACAAAACCAAGAGCTGGTTCTTTGAGAAAATCAACAAGATAGATAAACCCGTAGCCAGACTAACCAGAGGGCACAGAGACAGTATCTAAATTAACAAAATTAGAAATGAAAACGGAGATATAACAACAGACTCTGAGGAAATTTTAAAAAATCATCAGATCCTACTACAAAAGCCTACATGCAACAATATTGGAAAATCTGGAGGAAATGTACAAGTTTCTAGACAGATACCAATTACTGAAGTTAAATCAGGATCAGATAAACCATCTAAACAGTTCCATGACCCCCAAAGAAATAGAAGCAGCCATTAACAATCTCCCAACAAAAAAAGGGCAAGGACCAGATAGGTTTACTGAAGAATTCTATCAGACTTTCAAAGAAGACCTAATACCAATACTCTTCAATATATTCCACAAAATAGAAACAGAAGGAACACTACCCAATTCATTCTATAAGGCCACAGTTTCACTGATACCAAATCCCCACAAAGACCCAACAATGAAAGGAAACTTCAGACCAATTTCCCTTATGAATATCGATGCAAAAATACTCAATAAAATTCATGCAAACCAAATCCAAGAACACATAAAAACAATCATACATCATGGTCAAGTAGAGTTCATCCCAGGGATGCAGAGATGGTTCAATAACCGGAAATCCATCAATGTAAACCACTACATTAAAAAACTCAAAGAAAGAAACCACATGGTCATTTTGTTAGATGCTGAAAAAGCATTTGACAAAGTTCAACACTATTTACAGATGATATGATGGTATACTGAAGTGACCTGAAAAACTCCACCAGAGATCTGCTACAGCTGATAAACAACTTCAGCAAAGTGGCCGGATACAAAATTAACTCAAGCAAATCAGTAGCCTTCCTATACTCGAAGGATAAACAGGCTGAGAAAGAAATTAGGGAAATAACATCCTTCACAATTGTTACAAACAATATAAAATATCTTGGTGTGACTCTAACCAAACAAGTGAAAGATCTGTATGACAAGAATTTCAAGTTTCTGAAGAAAGAATTCAAAGAAGACCTCAGAAGATAGAAAGATCTCCCATGCTCATGGATCGGCAGGATTAATATAGTTAAAATGGCCATCCTGCCGAAAGCAATCTACAGATTCAATGCAATCCCCATCAAAATCCCAACTCAATTCTTCATAGATCTAAAAATAGCAATTCTCAAATTCATATGGAATAATGAAAAACCCAGGATAGCAAAAACTATTCTCAACAATAAAAGGACTTCTGGGGGAATCAGCCTCCCTGACATCAAGCTGTACTACAAAGCAGTAGTGATAAAAACTGCATGGTATTGGTACACTGACAGGCAGGGAGATGAATGGAATAGAATTGAAGACCCAGAAAAGAACCCACACACTCATGGTCACTTGATCTTTGACAAAGGAGCTAAAACCATACAGTGGAAAAAAGGCAGCATCTTCAACAAATGCTGCCTGTTTGCTGATTGCTGGTTCAACAGGCAATCTAAATGTAGATGATTGTGAATTGATCCATTCCTATCTCCCTGTACAAAACTCAAGTCCAAGTGGATCATGGACCTTCACATAAAATCAGATACACTGAATCTAATAGAAGAGAAAGTGGGGAAGAGTCTCGAACACTTGGGCATAGTAGAAATGTTCTTGAACAGAACACCAATGGCTTGTGCTCTAAGATCAAGAATGGACAGATGGGACCTCATAAAATTACAAAGCTTCTGTAAGGCAAAGGACACTGTAAATAAGACAAAATGGCCACCTACAGATTGGGAAAAATCTTTACCAATCATATATCTGATAGAGGGCTAATATCCAATGTATACAAAGAATTCAAGAAGCTAGACTCCAGAGTTCCAAATAAACCTATGAAAAATGGAGAAGAGAGCTAAACAGAGAATTCCCAACTGAGGAAACTCAAATGGCCAAGAAGCATCTAAAGAAATGTTCAACATCTTTACTCATCAGGGAAATGCAAATCAAAAAAACCCTGAGATTTCACCACACATCAGTCAGAATGGCTAAGATCAAAAACTCAGGTTACAGCAGATGTTGGCGAAGATGTGGAGAAAGAGGAAGACTCCTCCATTGCTGGTAGGAATGCATGTTGATACAACCTCTCTGGATATCAGTTTGGCGGACCCTCAGACAAATGAACATAACACTACCTGAGGACCCAGCTATTCTACTCCTGGGCATATACCCAGAAGATGCTCTGACATGTAATAAAGACACATGTTCCACTATGTTCATAGCAGCCATATTTATAATAGCCAGAAACTGGAAACAACCCAGATGTCCCTTCACAGAGAAATGGATACAGAAAATGTTGTACATTTACACAATGGAATACTACTCAGCTATTAAAAACAATGACATCATGAAATTCGCATACAAATGGATGGATCTTGAAAATATCATCCTGAGTGAGGTAACACAGTCACAAAAGAATGAACATGGTATGTATTCACTGTTAAGTGGTTACTAGCCCAAAAATTTGAAATACCCAAGAGTCCCTTCACAGCAACAGTAGGGCTGAGTGTGAGGTCCCAGATGGAGGACTTGGAGACAGGACTGAAGGATCTGAGGGAGTTTGCATCCCCAGGGAAGAAGCAACAGTGGCAACTGGCCTGACCCCCCAATACTCCTGGAGACTGATCCTCCAACCAATGAACACATATGGAGGGACCCATGGTGCTGGCCACAAATGCTGCAAAGGAGGGTCCTGTTATCCATCAGGGGGAGGAGAGGCCCTTGGGCTTGAGGGTATTAGGAGCCCCAGTATAAGAAAATCCCTAGGAGGGAAGACGAGAGTGGGTGGGTGGGTGGGTGGGAGAATACACCCATAGTGGCAGGGGAGGGTGGAGGGAATTGGAAGTTTCCAAAGGGGAGATCTGGAAAGGTGAAAACATTTGAAATGTAAATGAAATATGAAAAATAAAAATTAAAATATCTATTTTAAATGTAAACTATTTTAGCTTATATTTGAGTACACAGGCCTTTATGGGTACAGCTTTTGATATTACCAGCAGACATATGATGCAGTAAGCTTCTTGATCCTATGGCTGTTAAAATATTTATTCCTCTTCATCTGTAATGTTTTAAAAACCTTCCCTGCATATTGAGTATTGAGTATATATCTCTACCATTGGGTGGGGTCCACACCTCTACATCCTAAGTGGTTGTGGTCTTCTGTA
>JADRCH010000633.1:0-16470 GCA_019843965.1 Rhynchomys soricoides | reverse complement strand
CTTGTGGTCACAGAAAACATGGTTGGACACTTGGCCCCAGCCCCCATTATTGTCCTTGTCCTCAGCAGGCAGGGCTCACCTCTTTTCCACCTTGATCTTCTGCTTTTCAACTCTTTTCTGATTCCTAAGTGTCTTGTGATTTCTTTGTATCCTTTCTTCTATACTTCCTCTGCTCTTTCCCTCCCCTCCTCAGTGTCTGTCTCATTATGTCTCCTCCTATGCTGGTTGTCTGAGTCTATCTCTAACAATCTCACCTAATGAAGTATTCAGTGTTCACATCACTTCAGACACAACAAGAAAGGTTGAGATAAAGAAACACATTAAGTCCCTGGCCCTAGCACCCACAAGTAGCACTGCTCCCCCTCATCTCATTGCCCTTTTCTTGCCTTCTGGGACCTTTTGTAGTGCCCAGGCAGAACCAAAACCTGATGAATCCCCTACACCTTGGCCTGCTCCCTGTGGCACAGTCTCCAACATCCCTGGGCTTCTTGGACAGTAACTCTAAAGCTTCCCCAGTTTCTAAAGGAGCCTGTTTGCCTCCCCATACCCCGCTGCTCTCAGGGGTTCTCTTTCTCCTGCCCATGTTAACTCCACAGAAGAATAACACTGGACAGCTTTATTATTTTAAAAGTAGCCAGATCTCACAAGTGTTCGGCATTGACATCTCCTGCCCTAATCTTATTTGTTAACTCCTTTCGGCCATCCATTGGTAGCAGAAACCACTATTTTCAACCACACAAGATCTTACACAGTTGTGTGCTTCCCATTCCACAACCTGTCCAAAAGTCCTCCTTTTTCGCTGTGTCACTTCTCTTTCTCCTGGGACACAGAAATCCCAACTTTCCCCTTCGCCCAACAATTGGCTTCCAGCTTCTTTAGTGACCAAATCAAGAACCAGTTTGTTTGAGACTTTTCCCCACTTTCTCTTCAATTAGATTCAGTGTATCTGGTTTTATATGGAGGTCTTTGATCCACTTGGACTTGAGCTTTGTACAGGGAAATAGGAATGGATCAATTCGCAATCTTCTACATGTAGACTGCCAGTTGAACCACACCATTTGTTGAAGATGCTGTCTTTTTTGCAATGGATGGTTTTAGCTTTTTGTCGAAGATCAAGTGACCATAAGTGTGTGGGTTCATTTCTGGGTCTTCAATTCTATTCCATTGATCTACCTGCCTGTCACTGAACAAATACCATGCAGTTTATATCATTACTGCTCTGTAGTACAGCTTGAAGTCAGGGAGGCTGATTCCCCCAGAAGTCCTTTTATTGTTGAGAATAGTTTTGGCTATCCTGGGTTTTTTGTTATGCCATATGAATTTGAGAATTGCTCTTTGTAAGTCTATGAAGAATTGAGTTGGGATTTTGATGGAGATTGCATTGAATCTGTAGATTGCTTTCGGCAGGATGGCCATTTTAACTATATTAATCCTGCCAATCCATGAGCATTGTCCCAGATGGATGACTTGGAGAAGGGACTGAAGGAGCTGAGGGAGTTTGCATCCCCAGGGAGGCCACAACAGTGGCAACTGGCCTGATCCCCCCCCCAATACTCCTTAGAGTGATCCACCAATCAAAGAATACACATGGAGGGACCCATGGAGCTGGCCACATATGTGGCAGAGGAGGGTCTTGTTAGACATCAGGGGGAGGAGAGGCCCTTGTGACTGAGGGTTTTAGATCCCCTAGTATAGGAGAATGCCAAGGAGGGAAGAAGAGAGTGGGTGGGTGGTTGGGTAGGGGAATACTCCTATAGAGGCAGGGAAAGGGGGAGGGAATAGGGAGGTTCCAAAGGGGAGATCTGGAATGGGGAAAACAATTGAAATGTAAATAAAGTAGGAAAAAAAAGAACCAGCTAGTAAAACAGCACCTCCTACACAGCACATTTTTTAGAATTGGTCACAATACAGCTTCTTTACAGAAGGTTTCAGAATCATGCAGAATGTCATTCATTCAAGTTAAATATTACAGACTTAGCAAGTAACATCATTAACTTGGTAAGTCTGTAATTACCAATTGTAATTACCATTGTAACATCACAGAGGAGTAGGAAGAGAGAAAAATGTAAGAATCAACATATAGGAGAGAGTTCTGTGAAATATTGGCTTTCAATAACATCTTTCTTCATTAGTTCATTTATTTATTCAATTTACATCTAAATATCGGCCCATCCTCTCATCTAAATACCCCCTTCCCACAACTCCTACCTACTTTACGCCCTCTCATTTTCCTCTGAGAAGGGGAAGGTCCTAGCTCAAGATATCATCCACCATGAGATGTCAAGAAGATGCAGGATTAGGCAAGTCCATTCCCACTGAGGCTAAACCAGCCAGTCCACTTAGGGGAACAGGATTTACAAATAGACAAGTGATTTAGGGACAGCACTTTTTCCAGTTGATGGAGGAGCAACATGAAGACTATGCTGCATATCTGCAACATGTGTTTGGGGGAAAGAGCTCTTTGTTCGGTGGTTCAGTATCTGAGTGCCCTCAATGGTCTAAGTTAGATAGCTCTTCCCATAAAATCCCTCTCCTCTTCTGATCCACTATTCCTTCCCATAACTCTTTCACAAGACTCCCCGATTCTCATGTTTGGCTGTGGGTCTCTGCTTCTGTTTCTGTTTCTGTTCACTGCTGGATGGAGCCTCTCAGAGGAGAGTTAGTCTAGGCTCCTGTCTGAAAGCATAACAGAGTATGGGTAATGATATCAGAGAATTGTTCTTGCCCATGGTATTGATCTCAATTTAGACAAGTCATTGATTTGTCCTTATCCCAGCTCCATCCTTGGCCCAGAACCTCTTAGCAGGAAGACACATTTTGGTTTGAAGATTTTGTGGGTGGTTTGCTGTCTTTATCCCTCCACTGAGAGTCCTGCCTGGCTACAGAACATGGCCTCTTTGGGCTCTCTATCTACCACTGCTAAGAGTCTCAGAGTTTCTCATCTAGACTCCCTGGAGCCTCCCCACCTTTCCAGGTCTCTAGCAGTCCTAGAGATGACCCCTCAGTCCCACTTCTTTTCTCTCCCTGCACCTGACTCCCCACTCCATTCCCCTACTCATACCCTCTCCCACTCAGCTCCCTCCCTCCATCCACTTACAATATCTATTTTATCTCCTTTGCTGAGAAAGATCAGACATCGTCCAACGGGACCTCCTTGTTATTTGGTTTCTTTAGAATTGCTATCCTATACACGACGGCTGATACACTCTTATTAGTGAATACACACTATGCATGTCTTATGTGTCTGGGTTACCAAACCCAGGATGGTTTAGGATAGTCTAGTATCTTCCATTTGCCTGAAAAATTTATGATATGCTTATTTTTTTAAAAAAATATTTGAGCCAGACAGTGGTGGCGCATGCCTTTATTCCCAGCACTCGGAAGGCAGAGACAAGCGGATTTCTGAGTTCGGGGCCAGCCTAGCCTACAGAGTGAGTTCCAGGACAGCCAGGGCTACACAGAGAAGCCCTGTCTCGGGAAAAAAAGGACAAAAAAAATATTTGAGTAGTACACCATTGTATAAATCAACCACGTATTATTTATCGATTCTTCAGTTGAGGGAAGTCTCGGTTGTTTCCAGTTTGAGGCTAGTGTGAATAAAGCTGCTATGAACAGAGTTAAGCAAGTACCCTTATGGGGTGGTAGAGCATATTTTGGGTATATGCATGAGACCATATGGACCTTGAGGTAGAATTATTTCCAATTTTCTGAAAACTGCCAAATTGATTTTCACAATTGTGCACTCCCACAAGCAATGAAGGAGTGTTTCCCTTGCTCCACATCCTTGCCAGCATTTGCTGTCACTTGAGTTATTGATCTTTCTTAAGATTTATTAATTATTATATGTAAGTATACTGTAGCTGTCTTCAGACTCTTTCTCCTCTCTCTGGCCTGTCTTGCTCCAGCCCGGTTCACTGTAGCTGTCTCCAGACACCCCAGGAGAGGGCATCAATGCTCATAACCGCTGAGCCATTTCTCCTGCCCAGAGGTTTTGAACTTACACATTCTGATGAGTGTGAGGTGGAATTTTAGAATTGTTTCAATCTGCATTTCACTGATGAATAGGAGTGCTAGAAAACTTCTTAAGTTTTGGGTTATTTTGTGTTGTTGGTTTCTAAATTTGAGTTCTTCATATATTCTGGATAATATCCCTCTGTTAGATGTAGAGTTGGTGAGATTCTTTACTCAATCTGTAGGCTGTTATTTGTTCCTATTTTTGGTGTTCTCTGCCTTATAGAAGCTGTCAGTTTCATGAGGTGCTATTTATTAATTATTAATTTTATTGCCTGAACTATGTGTATTCTGTTCAGGAAGTTGTCTCCTGTACCAATGAGTTCAACGCTATTCCCCAATTTCTGATTTATTAGATTTAGTGTATCAGGTTTTATGTTGAGGCATCTGATCCACTTGAACTTGACTTTTGTATAGGATGATAAATATGGATCTATTTGCCTTCTTCTACATGTAGAAATAGGCAAGAGAGGCCAGCACCACTTGTGAAAAATGCTTTTTCCCATTGTATGGTTTTGGCAGCTTTATAAAAATCAAGTGTCAAAGGTGTGACTAGTACACATCTCTAATTCTACTTATTATGAACAAAATTAAATGAAGTTAAAGCTATGTCAAGAGGTGGAAAATTAATCAGGTGACAAGATGTGGACATAGGAAAAATCCATAGAAATTAAGAGGACATCACAAGGAGAGATAGACAAAGAGGAAGTAGAAGAGAGGGACATTCAGTTTGTTTGATTTTTGAGATATCTTGGAGAGGGAGAAAATCCTTTTAGGAAGTCATCTGAGAAAAAGGAAATTTATTCTAAAAAATTATATTCTAGAGAAACCAAACACTTTTTATAATTTTTATGTTCCTAAATCTAAATTATATGGCTTATCATGGCTAGTCATTTTGGGGGTGGGAGGGATTAGGAGGCATATCTGAATGTTTACATGGTGTCTTGATTACTTATCTTGTTGCTATGTCAAAATTACTGGAAAAAGAATATAAATGAAGAAAAAGTTTAGGGTACAGTCTATCCTAAGTGGATGGAATACAGAAAGATTACTACATCAGGTCAGAATGCTTCTGAAATCTGAAATAAGAATATTCTTACTGCTGCCCTTTATCTACTTCTTCTCTTCATGTTACTGTGTCATCTGATGGTGCAGCCAACATCTTTGATGGATTTTCCCTACATCATCAAATCTGAATATAAATGTTGTCAGAAAAACATTGAAACATATATCTGTGTTTATTCTAAGTCTCACATAAAGATGGCAACTAAATTTAACACCCGGGAGTTCAACAATTGTTTATCCAACACCCAGTCAAACTTACTTTCAATAATAACTCTCTTCTGCAAGATCTTAAAGTTATAATTAAATATCCTAGTAAAAATATGTAAAACACTCCCAAAGGTTCTCACATTCTTTAATATTTTCAAAGATTCCCAAAGTCTAAAGTCTTTTCAAAAATACAAACAACCTCTTAACTGTGATGCCATGAAACTTTTAAAAATATACTTGTATTTTCAACAAATAGACTTCAGGACAAGTACTTCTGGCCTGTGAATATACCTCAGCCCATAGACCACCCAATAACATGCATGAATCTCTAGCTCCAATGCCACTACTGTCCCCCTAAATGAAATAATCATCCCAATTACACAATGGGGAAATAGCACCAGGATAAAGGAAGATAGGACAAACATTCTCAGACCCAGAGGGAAAACAACCATTCTCACAGCCCTGTGATGTCTGAGGCTTTCAACGGAATCTTGCATGCTCCATCCCTACAGGTTTGATGTCCATGACAAATGGGTTCCTATCTGCTCCAGTCCATTCTGTCAACACAATTTCCTGCTGGATTTCCCACAGTCTGAGCATTGCCCACCTGCCAGTGTTCCAATAATACCCAAAGTGTTGCTTTTATAAGTTTAGAAGGTGATTTCTCTTTGTCACATTGTATACTCTCTGACATAGCACTTTTTACTTGGCCTTGGGCTCTAAGATCGTTGGATAAGCTTCAAACACCACCTGGAATATTCTAGTACAGCATTTGACTGGGTTAAAAAGTATCGTGATTCAGTTCAACCACATCTTTAACAGCTGTCTCTTTGGTGTGTGTCCTGAATCCATTGAACAAATATCCTGAAAAATTAGACTTGATGAAGAAATACCTTCTCTTGCATTCTCATCAGACTCTCCCTTTTGAATTAAATTTGTGTTTTACAAATGTGTGCTATTCTTGGGTTATAGTGTGCCCTTGGGCCATACTTGCAACAAACCAGTACAAACAATGAGGTTGCAGTTACCTGGATGCTGAGCTCTTTAACATTACTGCTAATTTTACACTTCTCTTATCTATGTCCTTCTGTTGTAACTGCTCTACTTCCTACAGCATTTAAAATTCCTGTTTCATATTTCTCTCTGTCTCTTAGAACTGATAACAGTGAGTACTCAACATGACATAGCCTGGACTCTACCTGACCAGAGGATTCCTGCCCTAAATAACATAGCCATTACCATTGAATTCAGCCTACTTGAAGTTCTATGCACAGTGCAGAATGAGTACAGACTCATTGAAAGAACATAAAATGGATGATCAAACACTTCTTTTCCTGCTAGAGTCATTGCTGCCCTCTGAAAACTAATGAGTGTGTCCCCCACTGTTTGATTTGCCCTTGGCATTATCACATGCCAAACTCTACTCAGATGGTCAGTTAATCTCTCCTGATAAGATTTCAGAGCTGCTGAATCTGAAGACTGCAATCTCTTCAATATTTGTCTCAGAGAAGAGTTGTAAATGTATAACAGACTCTAGTGCAAATTTTGCCCAGTAAGCCTTCATTTCTCTTAGCCAGTGTTTTTTATTATTTTATGAAATGTTTGCTGTGAGTACATACTTGACAAAAGGTATTCCAAGGAATATATTTTATATTTAATAACTAACTGATGTGCATTTATCTCTAGACTATTTCTCCCACCGTAGAATTTTTCATTTGCCTGTAGATACTTGTGTGTGTATGAGGCATTCTAATCATCCACATGTGGAATCTATATAGTTGTTGTGTGTATTCAGCTCTTGTTTAGGCTTCTATATTGGTGAGAATTTGATCATGTAGCTCTGACCTTACCAGGAGACATGACCTTACAGCATACTTTCCAAACATCTGGCTCTACTGAATTTCCCTCACCATTTGCAGAATGTTTCCTGAGCCTTAGTGGGAAAATTGTTTTGAGGATATATATGCCAGAAGTGGGCTTCAAAATTCTCCATTTTAGTTTGTTTTGCTTTTCTGAAATGATATTATGCATTCAAGTAAATTTATATAGAATGATTATATAGTATTTAGGAATATATACTTGTATACATATAAAAGTTGGTGTGTTACAACAAATAATGGGAATAGAGGCCATGGGGTTTGTTTGTTTGTTTTTCATTTTTTAAAACAATCCAGGTTTTATTCCCCTCCCGGTCCAACATCTGACTGTTGCACATCCTATACTTCCTCCCTGCCCCCAGTCTATACAATGATGTCCCCACCCCAATCCATCCACTGCACCAGATCTCTAAACTCCCTAGTGCCTCCAGACTCTTGAAGGTTTGGTGTATCTTATTTGACTGAACTCAGACCAGGCAGTTCTCTGCTCTATATGTGTTGGTGGCCTCATATCAGCTGCTGTATGCTGTCTGGTTGGTGATCCACTGTCTGAGAGATCTTGGGGGTCCAGGTTGACTGAGCCTGCTGGTCCTCCTACAGGGTCACCTACCTCCTCAGCTTCTTCCAGCTTTTCCGTAATTCAACCACAGAGGGCAGTAGCTTCTGTCCATTGTTTGGGTTTAAATATCTGAATCTGACTCAGCTGCTTGTTGGTACTTTTTGACGACAGTCATTTTAGGTCCCTTTTTGTGAGTGCTCCATAGCCTCAGTAATGGTTTTAAGCCCCAGGGCCTTCCTTTGAGCTAGCCACTTTGAGCCTGTCACTGGACCTTCTTTTCCTCAAGCTCTTCTACATTTTCATCACTGCATTTTTTTTTCAGACAGGAACAATTATGGGTCAGAGTTTTGACTGTGGGATAGCAATCCCATCCCTCAATTGATGCCCTGTCTTTCTGCTAGAGGTGGGCTCTACAAGTTCCCTCTCCCCACTGAAGGGCATTTCATCTAGGGTCACTCCCTTTGCATCCTGGGAGTCTCTCACCTCCCAGGTCTCTGGTACATTCTGGAGGGTTCCCACAACCTCATACCTCCTGAGGTTGCCTGTTTCCATTCTTTCTGCTGGCCCTCAGGACTTCAGTTCTTTACCTCCACACACACCCAAAACCAGATCATGTTCCCTTCCCCCCAACTCCATCCTGTTTCCCTCCCTCTCCCTTGTTCTTGCTTTCTTCTCCATCCCAAGTGGGACTGAGGCATCCTCACTTGGGCACTTCAGCTTGTTGATCTTTTTGAGTTCTTTGGACTATATCTTGGGTATTCTGTACTTTTTTGGGCTAATATCCACTTGTTAGTGAGTACATACCATGCATGTCCTTTTGGGTCTGAGTTACCTCACACAGTATATTTTCTAGTTCCATCCTTTTGCCTGCAAAACTCAGGATGTCCTTGTTCTTAAGAGCTGAATAGTATTCCATTGTGTGAATGAACCACATTTTCTGTACCCATTTTCTGTGGTGAGAAATCTGGGTTGTTTCCAGCTTCTGGCTATCACAAACAAGGCCACTATGAATATCGTGGAACATGTGTCTGTTGCAGGATTTTCCCTGTCCAGTTACATTAGGGCAACAAGAGCCTTATGATTGGGCAGGGAACAGGGTGGTGGAGCTAAGAGTTACACAGGAGAGCATCTTGGGAGAGAGGAGGATGGAAAGAAGATGGCCACGGACATGAACTGGAGTAGCACTACCGATGGTTATGTTATCATAAAGGTTAGAAGTTTGGAATAAGTTGTATTATCTAGGTGGGCATCCTTTATCATTATCAATTGGCTCTGAAATTATTGTATTCAATTGTGTTTTTACTGATACATAAAATTTATTGGTTAACTATATGCTTAAGAGTTTTAATTCTACCGGGCAATTGGGTGTTGAGATGGCTGACCATTGGGCAGGCAGTTACTGTGTGAGCCTGGCAGCAAAGTTCATTCAAGGGACTCAGCTCGGGAGAGTTGGCATGCTGAGAGAGTGAGATAGCCCAGCAGGAGATCTGCTATGGCCCACCAGTTGCCAGCCTGAGCACAGGAATGAGCTGGTTCTCTTTTTCAGTATTTCCCACTACAGGTGCCCCTGTAGCATGGTGGGACTTTTTTGGGTATATTCCCAAGAGTGTTATTGCTGCATCTTCAGGTAGATCTATTTTCAATTTTCTGAGGAACCTCCAGATTGATTTCCATAGTGGTTGTGCCAGTTTGCATCCCACCAGCAATGGGGGAGTGTTCCTCTTTCTCTTCATTCTCACCAACATGTGTTGTCACCTGAAATTTTGATCTTAGCCATTATGATTGGTGAAAGGTGGAATCTCAGGGTCATTTTGATTTGCATTTCTTGGATCACTAAGTTCTTTGAACATTTCTTTAGATGTTTCTCAACCATTCAAGATTCCTCTGCTGTAAATTCTTGGTATAGTTCTATACCTTATTTTTGATTGGGTTATTTGGTATTTGGGTGGTTAGACTCTTGTGTTCCTTATATATTTTGGATATTATCCCTCTATCAGATGTGGGGATAGTGAAGATTTTTTTTCCCAATCTGCAGTTTGCCGATTTTTCTTATTGACTCTGTCCTTTGCCTTGCAGATGCTTTCCAGTTTCATAAGGTCCCATTTATCAATGCTTGATCTTAAAAGGTGAGCCATTGAAGTTCTGTTTATGACATTTCCCCCTGTGCCAATGAGTTCAAGGCTCTTTCCCACTTTTTCTTCTAGGAAATTGAGTATATCTGGTTTTCTATTGTGTTCCTTGATCCACTTGGACTTGAGCTTTGTGCAAGGTGAAAAATGTGGATTTATTTTCATTTTTCTACATACACTGCCGGGGACCAATAGTGTTAGGATTTTTCTTATTAACCTAGGTAATGCCATTTTGTTTTAGAGTTAGGATTGGAGTGATTGTAGGCTTAAATTTCTACTTCTGAGAAGTAACTGGAAGCTTCCCAGAGACCAAGAATCCCTACTGTGATTGAGCAGTTAAGCAGTAGAGATATTTAACCAGGTGTCCCTATTGTGGTTGAACAGTTAAGCAATAAAATTGTGCATCCTATTTGTGTAAGGAATTGCATTTACAGAAAATTGTATTGCTTCTCAGAATTTCCCCCACCCCTGCTGCCTCCCTGCTCTTCATTATACAAACTATGTATAGAACATAGGTCTGACAGAGCTTGATCAGAATATACAGTTGCTCTCATTCCTTGTGTCTCTGGTCTCTTCATTTGTCTGTCCCCTTCTTAGGTCTACGTTGATGAGCCCAATAGACAGGGAAACAGACAGCCAGTTAGACCATCACCATTTATTGAAGATAATTTCTTTTTTTTTCTATTATGTATTTTTGGCTTCTTTGTCAAAGATCAAGTGTGGGTAAGTATGTGGTTTTATTTCTGAGCCTTCAATTCAATGCCATTTGTCACCTGTCTGTCTCTGTAGCAATATCATGCAGGTTTTAATCACTATTGCTCTGTAGTAAAGCTTAAGGTCAGGGATGATGATTTCCCCCAGCCATTGTTCTATTGTTAAGATTTGTTTTCACTATTCTGGGTTTTTTGCCTTTCCAGATGAATTTGAGAATTGCTTTTTCTATGTCTTAAAGAATTGTGTCGGGATTCTGATGGGGATTGCATTGAATCTGTAGATTGCCTTTGGTAGGATGACTGCTTTTACTATGTTAATTCTGCCAATCATAAGCATAAGATTTGCTTATCCATTTGCTGAGATCTTTGATTACTTTCTTCAGAGACATGAAATCATTGTCATACATACCTTTCACTTGTTTGGTTAGAGTTACCCCAAAATATTCTGTATTATCTGTGGCTGTTGTCAAGGGAATTGTTTCCCTAATTTTTTTCTCAGCCTGTTTATCATTTGTATAAAGGAAGGGTAATAATTTATTTGAAATAATTTCATATCTGGGCAATGTACAGAAGTTATTTATCAGCTAGAGAAGGTCTATGGTAGAGTTTTTGGGGTCATTTATGTATACTATCATATCATCTGAAAATAGTGATACCTTTATTTTTCTTTGCCAATTTGGGTCCCGTTGAACTCTTTTTGTTGTCCTATTGTTCTAGCAAGCACTTCCAGTACTATATTGAATAGATATTGGAAGTTGGCAGAAAATATTCTAACTCAGGGGCAAATCATCCAATTAGAAACAAAGAGAATACCAAAAAGCAACAAAACCAAAAGCTGGTTCTTTGAGAGAATCAATAAGATAGATAAACCCCTAGACAAACTAGCTAAAGGGCACAGAGGCAGTATCCAAATTAACCAAATCAGAAATGAAAATGGTGACATAACAACAGAAACTGAGGAAACTCAAATTATCATTAGATCCTACCACAAAAACCTATACTCAACAAAACTAGACAATCTAGATGAAATGGATGGTTTTCTAGACAGATACCACATACCAAAGTTAAATGAAGAGCAGGTAAACTATCTAAACAGGCCAATATTCCATAAGTAAATAGAAGAAATCTTTAAAAACCTCCCAACCAAAAAAAAAAAAAAATCCCAAGGCCAGATGGTTTCAGTGCAGAATTCTACCAGATCTTCAAAGAAGACCAGATACCAATATTCCTCAAACTAGTCCATAAAAGAGAAACACACAGAACACTACCCAATTTGTTCTATGAAGCCACCATTATGCTTATACCTAAACAATGCAAAGACCCTACAAAGAAAGAGAACTTCAGACCAATCTCATTTATGAATATCACTGCGAAAACGCTCAATAGAATTCATGAAAATTTAATCCAAAAACACATCAAAACCATCAATCACCACAATCAAGTAGGATTCATCCCAGGAATGCAAGGTTGATTCAATATATAAAAATCCATTAACGTAATCCACTCTATAAACAAACTCAAAGAAAAAAATTACATGATCATCTCCTTAGATGCAGAAAAAAGCCTTTAACAAAATACAACACCTCTTAATGTTAAAAGTACTGGAGAGATCAGGAATTCAAGGCCCATACCTTAACATAATAAAAGCAACTGACTGCAAACTAACAGCCAACACCAAATTAAATGGAGAGATACTTGAAGAAATCCCAATAAAATCGGGGACAAGGCCATATGTTTTAAATATTAAAACAAAACATTTAAAATAAAAAATGAATATAATATAATCTTTAACATTAAATACATAACTTTAAAAGTAGTATTATTCCAAATCACAATATAGGGAGCAGTATGTTACATGTAAAGTTCATGTAAGCAAGAGACTGAAGAGGATGGTTATGTTGCATCTAATTTAGGAAATGGATTCCTGAATATTTGTGCTTAGGTTACTTTCTCTTTCGGGTCACCACTGAAGTCTTGTCCATGGGATGTAGGTCCAAGAGCTAAGATGGATCATTCTTACGAAGTTAGTATTCTCTATCAATACCACCATAGACAAACCAGAGATGTGAATTTATTGTGATGTTAAGTACTAGTAAATTTAAAAATGTGATGGAGTCATGACTTTTGATGTTGCAATTCATATGACTGGAATAAAAAAAGAACTTAGCATTTCCAAGGTTGCAGATGATACAAATAATCAAATACAAAATAAAATTTTACCACAAAAGTTGTAATGAAAAATTTATACTAGCAACAAATGCCAGTGACCATAGGATGAGAACATAGGTTACCTCAAATACTGTGTTCAGATATGATACTGCTTTTCTGTTGTCTTTTTATAGTAACAGGATGAATTAATATACAAATCAAGACTGTTTAAATTTATATTACGAGAACAATTATGTGGTCAAGTTACAACAAAATAGTAAATCAATCTATAGTAAACTGTAGGATGTTATCCTATATTATCTTGACATTTGGTTTGATAGATACTACCATCACATTTGGACATTGTGAAGATGTTCATCTGGAAGTCATGACTGCACCACATTGTTAATTTTACTACAATGTAACATACAGTGATAATTTATAGTTGAATGATTAAAAGGCTAAAACATCTCAAGATAATTAGTCCTTGACATAAAATACTCTAATGTGACAAACGCAGAATATCTAACTCAGGCTTCTGGCATGTGTCACAGATGTGCAAGGCTTTAACTTGACAAACTTTGTTTACAGTAGTCAAAACTCTAAATGTGACATGAAGTTCTCTACAATCTGCTTATTTCCACTGAACTCTATTTCTTATGCATTTCAATGAGTTCATGTCAGGTCTCATGAGAATAATATAACATTTGGGGACAAAGATACAACCTGGAAGACCTGTGCTGGAGGCCAAGATAGAGAAGACTTCCACAGCCACCATGATCTTTCCTTTAGTACTGTGGTACACAGGGAGAAATGTGATCCAGACACTGCAGAACACCAGCATGCTGAAGGTCAGGAATTTAGCTTCATTGAAGGTGCCAGGAAGGTTCCTGGCCATAAAAGCCACTGTGAAGCTCACTATGGACAGAGCTCCAAGGTATCCCAGGACACAGTAGAAGGCTGTTACTGAGCCCTTATTGCACACAATAATGATATGACCATGTTCAGATGTGTGTCTGTGTCCACAAAGGGAGGAGATATTCTCAGCCAGATTCCACAGAAGACAATTTGTATTAGTGTACAGATGGGAATGATGAATTTCGGTGCTCCTGATATAAGCAACCTCCTCAACCTTCTTCCTAGAGCTGTGCTCTTGAAGGCCAGGATGACTGTAATGGTTTTTGCCAAGACGGTAGAAATAGCCACTGTGAAAACAACTCCAAATGTGGTCTGTTGCAGGATGCAGGTGGCTGTGTTGGGCTGACCAATGAATAGAAATGAGCAAAGAAAAGAGAAGATGAGGGAGATGAGCAGAATATAGCTGAGAGTACTGTTATTTGCCTTCACAACAGGAGTCTTTCGGTGCTTTACAAAAATCCCCAGGACAAATGAGGTGAGGATAGAAAAGCATAGTGCCATGCTGGCCAGAGTCATCCCCAAGGGACTTTCATAAGCTAGAAATGTCACAGCTTTTTAGATGCAGAGAGTTTACTCTGTGTTGGCATACTGATCATCTGTACATTTCACACACTGATCAATATCTGGCAAGAAATGCAATGTGACATTAGGCTACAACTTCAGTGATTTTCCCCTTTTGTACACTTTCCAACCTGAATGTTGCCCATTCTGAAATTTGAGCCCACTGTTTGTTTTGTGTGTGTGCATGTGTGTGTGTGTGTGTGTGCAGAAATGATAATTTATAAAAGAGTTCTTCTTTTAAGATTATATCCAATTAATAAAATATCATGTAAATAAACAAATGTGTGTTTTCTTTTTCATTTCGCATGGGTTTTCACGGCACTGTTTTTCTTATCTCCAAAGTAAAGCACCATATTTATTCTTATAATATATATGGTATGCTGTGGTAATTTGTGATGAGGAATTCATGAAAGGAAATATTTGGTACTGTTATGTGTAGATCATTGAATGTTATGTTCTCTGGAGCAAGAAGGTACCTATTGGATATTACTCTTTTTTTCTCATGACAGAGAAAAATAAATCCCTGAAACCATGCTGAGGACGTTGGGAATCCCACCAATTAGTATGAATGCAACATCAATTAGCAACCATCTACACTTAATTTTTAAAATATAATCTATTCAGCTGGGTATATTTTTCTAAACTTAAAACAAAATGAAGTCACTATTGAAATGGGAATATAAAATGAGAAAATGTCTCCGTCAGGTTGACGATGGGCAAGTCTATGAGGTATTTTCTTAATGATTGTAGTTGGTTGTTCTACCCATTTGTGGCCCCTGCCAACCTTGGAGATTCACCCTCAGTTATATTAACAAAGGAGCAAGATAGTAAGCAGCTCCATGGTCTCTGCTTTAGTTTCTGAATCCAGATTCCTGCCTTGACGTTATGCCATAACTTCCTTCATGATAAACTATTAACTTGAATGTGAAGTAAATTCTTTACATTTAAACTTACTTCTGGTTAATTTGTTGAAAGACATGGTCTAATGTGAATATTGGAACAATACAATGCATTTTTTATTGCACCAAATCAGATTTCTAAATCCTATACCCTGTTTATTTAACTGAGGTACTAGATAGTCATCTAAGTACCCAAAGTAGAATGATTTGCAAACTACCAAGAATATAGAAAGGATATACACTAAGATAACATGCAGGATATGGCTTTCCTGTATGTAGGTTTTAATTTCTACCTCATAATGTTAATTTTTATTTTAATTTCATAGAAACTATAGACGAAAGTATTCATCTTTCCATCTTTGCCATTCTCAGTTTTCAAGTTGCCAATTTGCCAACAAGATTTTGTATAGTACTGTGGCCCATGTCGTGTTTCCTGTCCACTTTAAAATATCTATATTAAGTGTAAACTATTTTAGTTTATATTTGGGTACACATACAGATGAGCCTTTATGGGTACAACTTTTGATATTACCAGCAGATATATGATGCAGTAAACTTCTTGATCCTATGGCTGTTAAAATATTTACTCCTCAACATCGAAAATGTTTTAAAAAGCTTACCTGCATATTGAGTATTGAGTATATATCTCTACAATAGGGTGGGGTCCACACCTCTACATCCTAAGTGGTTGTGGTCTTCTGTAGTGGACACTATTGATTGGCAAGTGATCTTCTTGATGATGGGTGAGGACTTAACTAGCTGTGGGTATTACTATAGCTATATTTAAATAAAGATATATTATATATCTTTGTGAGGCCATGTCATGTCCAGTTATGGAGAGGCTGGGTTCCATCAAGGTATGTAGAGTGATGCTACACTGACAGGGCTATCATGACATTCCTGTTGTAAATGGCTAATAGGTATCACAGGTGTGTAGCTCTGTTTGTTGCTTTTCTCCTTTAGAAGTTTGCATCATGCCTTCTGTTACCATGAAAGCTACTGCTCAGGAGAGGTCATTTATGTCAGTCCTAACTCAGGGGTCTCTGGCACCTGTTAATGGAGTTCTTTGTATATTCAGCAATAGGCACCTTACCTTTCGCCTCTTGCTAGAATCCTGGATCAACAGAATAGGCTATATACTTTGGTAGACTCTTGGATAGCCCTGAGAAACTAGTCAAAAGAAGGAAGGCTTCTGAGATCTAACATTAGGGTATAGATTGGGTGATGTTTGACTCTATCATAGACCATGGAGCAATACATAGAATGTGCAGCATGTGCTACAGGTCACACCATTAAAAATTTGACTTTGCTTTTCTTAGAACCTTGAGAATAGCAATAGCTTCTCAGATTATGGTGGCTCTGTATATCCACCATACCACTGAC